>QVTF01008210.1:0-75000 GCA_003573665.1 Oxygymnocypris stewartii
GAGGAGAGAGAGTTGAGAGAGAGAGAGAGATGAGAGAGAGAGAGAGAGAGAGTTGAGAGAGAGAGTTGCGAGAGAGGATTTACTAAAGATTTCACATCCTATAAAGTTCTCATTATAATGCTTATGTCGTTAATGTTTATGGCAGGTTTGTGCGATATTTTCATCTACATTATCAAGCGATTCCTAAAATCGCCTGCGTGTTTTTGAAGTCGTACGAAAACAATTTTAATTGAAGTATGCATACTGTTGAACAAATATGGACAAAATAAAGTATTTTTGTATTTTTGAAAAAGAAACATCTAAAAGCAATACGACCGTCTCAAATAACAGTCAATATCGGGCATTGCATGAGCATGAAACAAAACACTGGTAATATGCAGTGCATTCAGCATATTAATAATGTTAATATCCCAACGCATCCTATATTAGATGAATCCGATATGTGTGTAGCTCACCCAGACATCACCTCAAAGCCAAGCTTCTCTCTCTTCTCACGTCTTTGAACCGCATGCTGTTACAAGCACAATCAGAGCTCAGGGTGCCGCCCAAAGTGCTGCGATAACCAATCAGAATCTTTTTTCCCACGATCATCGTTTTCATAATCGATCATCGCTGTCATGGCCGAGTACTCGATCGCTGTTGCACATCCCTGCTCTCAATACAACAATGTGTTTACGTCAGTTAAAATGACTCTTTATGTGGTATTTTGCATGCACGATTCCTCTGATTGCATCTAAAATGAGCCTTTTTCAGAGCAAATGCATAAGTCTTGTTCCTATTGCCCCGGGTCAGGTGACCCTGCTGACCTGTCCTCTTGACCAGTCGCTCTCCGCGTGACCGGAGGAGAACAGAGTCGGCGCCGCTCTAAGCGCCGGCGGCCCCTGGTGTCTCTACGGGCCTGGCTGTGTTTGTATTGCTTCATTATACTGGATGATGATCAAAGTGCTTCTCTCTAACGCTGCAGGTCGGGACATTAGATGTCCTGGTGGGGCTGTCTGATGAGCTGGCCAAGCTGGACGCTTTTGTCGAGAGGTGAAGTGCTTTTTCTTTCTTTTTACATTCCAATGAAATTTACATATCATGCAAATTAATATTCACAGTGTGTGGATGTGTTTTTAAGGATAGTTTTGTGTTTAATAAGATGCTTTGGATGGTTAGACCTTGACTCCCAAGCCTCCATCTTAAGGTTCTGGGCTTTCTAGGTCCCTCATTCAATCTCAGCATATATTTTTGGGGGGTTTTATTATCCATCAGATGAAATCTTATACTGTATACTAATTTTTATCTGTAACACAAAATGTGTGGGATGAGTTATGCACCACACTTTAATACTTTTGAGTCGCTCAAATATGAGCAGTACAATGTAAAAATCATTTTTGGTAACACTTTATTTATGTACTTACATTTAATACAAGTTATGCATAATTACATGCAGGTAACCTAAGCCAAACCCTAACCATATAGTAAGTACACGTAGTTAATTAATATTACTCCGTACTCAAATGTAACAAGGACATCGTGAAATAAACTGTAAAGAAGATAAAACAAGGATTAGTGGAGTATGTTGTACAAGAAACTACAACAGGTTATTTCAGTATTTCCACTTCACAATTTCATGTTTAATTCAATGTATTTACATTTATTTTTGCTGTTGAGTCATTTCTGAATGAAAATATTTTTTTCAGTGTAGTAATAGTGATGCTTGACTATAAAAATACAGATTTTAAGGCCTTTCTGCCTGAAAGAATGAAATCTCTTGCAGATTTGAGTAGTTGTGGTTTCTCAGGGACGTATCAATGCTCAGCATTCATGTTTCTTTACTTGTGTGCGGTGAGGAATCTCATATAGAGGTGAGGTCTGAATAAAAATAGTTATTAGCAGTTTGGTGACGCGCTAGTTTCCCTTTTTGCGATTATATTTAAATTGCATGACTTCTAGCTCATCCAATTTTTTCCTGTTCATTTTAAAGTAATACATATTCCTCAATTTGAGTTTTGATAAAAGCGTGCTTTGGTAATATTACGTCCTGTCAGCTTTACGTTATTTGAACATAACAGCAGGAATCAATCCTGAGTTGCATGCATTTTGAGCATCTCCAGACCATGTGTCTGATATATTACCTGTCTTTAATTTGATTAAGTTTGGCCAGAATATTCTCACATTTTTAAAAGCTTTATTTTGATTAGCTATGTGGCTGAATGAATGGGTTTCTCGGACACCTCGGTGCTCCTGAATCACCTGATGTGTGTGATGTTCGGTGACGTCTGTGTCTTGGAGAACTGGAGAGAGTTTGTGATGTCTTTTGATGCCGTTCACAGTGTGGTGAAGAAGGTGGCTCAGTACATGGCAGACGTGCTGGAGGACAGTCGAGATAAAGTCCAGGAGAACCTGCTGGCTAACGGAGGTGACGGTCACTGATGTATCTGTGGTATGATCAGACGCTGTTGCCGGTTTTGTTGCATTAATTCTGTTTTCCTTGTGTTGCTTTAGTCGATCTGATCACCTACGTCACAAGATTTCAGTGGGACATGGCCAAGTACCCTATCAAACAATCCTTGAAGCACATTTCTGAGATTGTATCCAAGGCAAGGGATCTGATCCAATGTTTTCTGGGAATCTAAAATCTGCAATGACTTACTTTTAGCACTCGTTGATATAAATCCCAGCCTTCTTTATTATTGCTATGGAGTTAGGATACTGTTTTAAATGAAGCTCTCTCTCCCTGCTGTTCACCAGCAAGTCTCACAGATCGACAACGACCTGAAAGCTCGAGCGTCAGCCTACAACAACCTGAAGGGAAACTTACAGAATCTGGAGAGGAAGAATGCGTGAGTGATTTCAGACGTATCAGACTAACTCTTATTCATAGGGGGTTTATTTCAGATTTATTATTTGAGCTTTACTCTCAAACCTGGACACTAGTTATTTGTTTTAGTGCATTGATTTCTTTTATTGAATAAGTACTGAATATATGATACAACACTTACAAATGAAAGGGGTCATATGATGTGATTTCAAGTGTTATTTCTCTTTGGAGCGTTACAAGCTGATGTGTACAGATCCCTGAAGTTACAAAGACTAAAGTCTCAAAACCAAAGAGATATTCTTTATCAAAGTTAAGACTCGTCCTCGCTCTCCTAAAACGCCTCATTCAAACACGCATGTCTACGTCACTGTGTGGGGGTATTTGCATAACTCCGCCCCAAATGTATATGCAAAGAAAGAAGGCGGAGCTATTATTCTGGCTGTAGTATTATCCTGGAGATGCTGTGTGTCGTTGTGAAAGAGAAACTACTTTGTTTGTGCGTCCAAAAGAGGACACAACTATTAATCAGTGGTTCAGTTAATTTACAACACTGTTCCAGAACAGCTCAACCCAAATATTAGACCGTGTGCAGTGCATCTGTGTCCTGAACCCGTGAGAGTAACGTACAACGCTTCTGTGCTCAAAGACTGTTTCTATAAAGTGGAGCATTTCCAGCTTTACACGCTTCTGACTCACAGCCTGTCAGTATGTGTTCATATTTAAAGAATCAGCCGCTGACGAGTTTTGAGCGGTGTAGAGTAGTGTTTGTCGTTTCTCCCATCACAAATGCAGACATGGTTATGTTTTGTAAAAAGACAGTATAAGTTATTATAATCAGTAATTGTGTCCCCACTGGATGCAATAAATGCCTCGTTTATAATGGGTTTCATTGTTTTTGTGTAGTCGCGCCGGGACACGGCATCACAATACGGTAACATTTCCGTCTCACGCTTCAGGTATTCGGCCAATCACAACGCACCGGAGAGCTGGCCAATCAGAGTACGCCTCTCTTCTCATAACGATGAGCTTATAAAAATCAACGTGTTTCAGAAAAGAGCAACATTAATGTACAGTATGTGGAAAATACGTGTTTTTTTTTACCTTAAACCACATAAACACATTGCATTACACCAAATACACCAAATAATGTTCTTTTTAGCAACATCATATGACCCCTTTAAAAAAACAAAACAATTTTTAACAAATACAAAATTCAGTTTTTTTTTCATGGAACATTTATTTAAAAGAATATTTAGAGCTCTTAAGATTTTTAAGCTCTTTTCCAGATAACAGTTTATACATCTGACAAATCCAAAAAAGTAGTCAAAAACAGTCATAATTTGAGTGTTTGGATAAACTACTCGTTTAAGGAAGTAAATGAAAGGAAAGACTTTGAGAGTCATGTTAGGAAAGCATGTGTGTTGTGTGTCTCTCACCAGAGGGAGTCTGCTGACCCGCAGTCTGGCGGATATCGTCAAGAAAGAAGACTTTGTGCTTGATTCAGAGTACCTCATTACTATGCTGGTGGTGGTACCAAAGTAAGTGACATTTCCACATTTTACACATTTAATCAGTCAATTCAAATCTTTTTGAATTTAATAGAAATCTTACAAGACACGTTAGCAATATGCAATATACTGTTGATGACAGCTAAGAGAACAGAGTGATTCGGCGAATGTGATGAACTGTTCATGTGTGATGCACTCTATGAAGGACCATATGTAAAACACATTGTCTTTTTTCTGAATCGCAACCAATTAATGGAGTCCCCACACACACTACAGCCAATTGTCAGTATAAATGGTAATCAGCACAATGTCAGTATAAATGGTAATCAGTGTGTAAGTGTGGGCAGTCGTGGCCTAATGGATAGAGCGTTGGACTTGAAACCCGAGGTAACCAAAGGTTGTGGGTTCGAATCCCGGCTCCAGCAGGAAGTGTCCACGACTGACCCACTGCTTCAGGTGTGTGTGTGTGTGTCCGTGTGTGTGTGTGTGCACCAGGTGTGTGTGCGCACTTGGGTGGGTTAAATGCAGAGAACACATTTCACTCCTCATTATACTCTGTATTAGGGCTGCACGATATATTGCATGCGATAGTCATGCGTATCTCTTCAGTGAAGACGGTTCTGTGATTAGCCGTAAATTTCCTTCAGCTGTTTTTAAATGGAGCGGCATTTAATACACAGGGCCGTAGTTCACGGACAAGCTACGCAATCTCACGTTCACTATCGCATGCAATATATCGTGCAGCCCTACTCTGTATAATTGTGTATGTGACAAATAAAGCTCATCTGAGCTTAATTTGTATTGTAAGTATGTAGCATTTATAAAAGACATCAGTCCAACTAAACACAGTCCACGAAACCAAAGACAACAACCATCCCAAAAGAGAAGCGGCGGTGATCTCCCATATCCCTCACATCTCATCAGTTCTCCGATAGCCTCATGAGTAACCCAAAGTACAGAGCAAACAAAGACAGCCCACGCTCACGCTCCCTTCGCCATCTCTGTCCCAGTGTTTTATAGAGTGTCATGATTATATTCAGGTGTGCATCCACTCTCTTCAACCAATCACCTGCTACTCTGTAATAACCGCTTACCCACTGGACCCGTCTCAATATCGCTAGGTGCTATTCACACAGTGACGGGGGGGGGGGAAACAAGGCTTTTAACTTGAGCACAGTGTTTTTAAAATGCCATTTCATGCACTAGACACTGCAGAAGAAGCAACAGTCACACGTGTTTACAGAGAAAGAATGGAATGAAAATATCTCATGATTGCATGCTGACAGGCATTTCTTTATTACTAAACATTTATAATTAATAACGGTCTACTGATGTTATACTTTCAGTCATTTCAAATTGTTTAAGATAAAATATGTGCCTTCATAATTCATGCATCTTTTCTGCAAAGATATTTAACAATGATTTGTTTTACATTTAATCCATGTTGAAATCATGTGTGCTGCACTTGGAATAGATCTTTCTAGTTAACTAGTTATTAAAAATCAAAAAATGATGTTCATCAGTTTAATGTAAAGAAGAAAAGAATTGGTCAAACGTTCTGAAAAATAAATAAATTGAGATTGAACTTTTTTGCTGTAATTCCAAAACATAAAAATGGATGCAAAAACCATATTTCTGGATGCACACAACACACACCTATAGTGTTGAGTGATTGTCATGCACATACTGACAGCAAGTCTTCTACCCCTTCAGAACGAATTATGCTGAATGGCAGCGCATGTACGAGACTCTTGCAGAGATGGTGGTGCCACGATCTACAAAGTAAGAAACTTACAACAATTTCGATGTTTAACTCTGGTGTTAAGTGTCCTGCTTGTCTAAGGAATCATGCACTTGGTCTCTCACAAGCCACAGAATACAATGACAACACAATAAATGGGATTTGGGGAGAGGTGACTGATATTTTAGGGAGATCAATACGTCTGATTGGCCTCTGCTTGAGGAGAACATGTTTAGGACTTAACTAGAGGCATGCTGGTTACTTAGAAAACCAATTAACTAATGCAGCGGAACAAAGAGACACCGTTCACCAAATGAGATATGATAAGTGGTTTGTTAATCTCACTGGAGATTGTCATTAATGTTAGTAAAGTACTTTTTTGACTGCATTACTGATGTTCTTTTTGACTTAAATGAGTATAATTTAAAGGTAGCCCAACAGATCATGATGTGTAAATGTTGTGAACACTTTTAATGCATTAGAGTAATTACAGTTTTCCTATTTATTTTGAGTGAAACATGAGTTGGCCATTTGAGATTCTCCGTGCTAGTCGATATTTAATAGTGTTATTGTCTTGTCAGTTTGCTGTTTGAGGACCAGGAAAGCGGTCTGTTTACGGTCACGCTCTTCAGAAAGGCCCTCGATGACTTCAGACTCAAGGCCAGAGAGAACAAGTAAACCACCGTGTGGTCATGAAGCGCCGTTTAGATGTCTGAGAGGATATCCAGTTTAAGGATCTTAATGCTTTAGTCACCCCAGTGTCTGTTACAGGTTCACGGTGCGGGACTTCCAGTACAACAAGGAGGAGGAAATGAAAGCAGATAAGGAGGAGATGACCAGACTCTCAACGGACAAGAAGAAGCAGTTTGTATGTGTCTGCTAGATGGTGTTTCTTCATCAGTGTTGGGTTCTTGAACTGGTTCATACACGTGTCCTCTGCAGGGTCCGCTCGTTCGGTGGCTGAAGGTGAACTTCAGCGAGGCGTTTATTGCTTGGATCCATATTAAGGCTCTGAGGGTGTTTGTGGAATCAGTGTTGAGGTAGAGACGCAATACAACATCTCTTTAGTGTCTTAGAGAGCTCGTATCTGAACTTCTATAACTTGCTAGATGAACACATGACCAGATTGAACGCGTTATCATTTGTTTGGTAAATGTATTATCACTTGGAATGGACAAATAGACAACCAAACAGGAATTACACAAACTCAATTTCTAAGAAAATGTAGTTTTGGTTTCAAACATGATTTGGTTTTGGCCCTGAATTTTCATATCAGTTTATCACTCATTTAAATCATTTTTATAAGGTGACATTGGAGCACAAAAGCAGTCATAAGCAGCACAGCTATATTTGTAGAAATAGCCAACAATACATTATATGGGTCAAAATTATACATTTTTAATTAATGACAAAAATCATTAGATATTAAGATCATGTTCCATGAAGATATTTTGTTAATTTCCAACCATAAATACATCAAAACTTAATTTTTAATTAGTAATACGCATGGCTAAGAACTTCATTTGGACAACTTTAAAGATGATTTTCTCAATATTTCGATTTTTTACCCTCTCAGATTCCAGATTGTATCTCGGCCAAAGATGATTTATTTTTGAGAAATTGACACTCAAGACTGGTTTTGTGGTCACATATATATGTGTATTCTGTATAAACAGATATGGATTGCCGGTGAACTTCCAAGCAATGCTGCTACAGCCCAACAAGAAGAACATGAAGAAGCTGAGGGAGGTGTTGTACGATCTTTACAAGCACCTGGACAGCAGTGCAGCTGCCATTATCGACGTAGGTTGTGTTTCTGTGTTGCGTGGTTTAAACACAAGGAATGATTTGATATTTGAATCATCTTTTTTTCCCGTTCCAGCAATCTACCATGGATATTCCTGGCTTGAACCTCAGCCAGCAAGAGTACTATCCCTACGTGTACTACAAAATCGACTGCAACCTGCTGGACTTCAAATAGAAGAACTGCTTTTAATCACGTGTCTCTGTGAATAAATGGAAGTTAAATTAAAGCGTATATTGCTGAACTCCCCCTGTCATGCATGCTCATTCATATCCAGAGATATTCTTTATTATCATTCAATGTATCTGTAGTACTGTTTACATCTTCTTAAAGTCATTGTGTTACCAGATGAATGAAATTATGTGTTTGAAGTCATTCCACTCATGCTTTGTGACGTGTATAGTTACATCTGATGTCAGTGATGGATATTATTGTGTGTTTTTAACCTTTATTCTGAAAATCAACCAGTTAAACAAATAAAATCAGAGAAAAAAGTGTTACAAAGATGCCATATAAATGTGATGTTATGTACATTTGGTGTTTAAAGAGTTATATGTGCGAAATTGTGTCATGGAACCAAAATATTAAATTATCATAAGTACATAAAAATGTGTGGTGTTTGTTTGTAATTTACAACTAAATGAGCTTTTCCAGACGCCAGTCAAATGCAGTGCAATTAGCTCATTGAATTATGAAAGATTTAATCATGCAGGTTATGGGTGAGAGACTTTTTAGAGTATAAATACTGCATAAAGTATATTTACACAAAACAAAAGCATGCATGCCTCTGCAATAATCTCATTTAAAGTGGAATCTACATTCAAAGTACAAACAGCATACACATAATTCATATTTCAGGAAGATATTTTGAATTCTTTCTTAACTTGGTTATAAAAATGTCATCAATCCTGTATATTTAGTCAAAGCCAGATGCATTTTTTTTGTCTGACAACTTTGTTTCATATTTAAGATAAGTATCGCTTTTTATGTATCTTCTTACAGCTTGTTTCTCTTCTGTTTTAGTTTTTATAACCAATTTTATGTGTAAGTTGTTGTTTGTTAGCATGTGTTCTTTGTTTAGGATTACTGATAAACTACTGCCGTTTGATTTATCTATTTTAATTTTAGATCAATTATGTATGAATTTAATGTTTTTATAGGTATTTTCTTTAGTTTTAGTTTTCATAAATTGTATTTATTTTTGTAACGTTATTTCAACATACTACATGGAAATGAAATAACACATATATATTTATATATTTGGGTGTTTGGCTTAGTGTCATGTTAGAATAATTATTATACTCATACCTTTTGTTGTTTTAATATTTTGAAATGTTTTTAGCTTTATTTTTTGTTTTCATTTAAATGTGTAGTTTTGAAATGTTGTTGTATGCATTTGTGATTTTATTTAATTTCTCCATTTTCTTAAATGTGTATATAGTATTTATAGACTTTTAACTTATAGTTTTAGTAATTTGTAAGTCGCTTTGGATAAAAGCGTCTGCTAAATGACTAAAAAGTAAAAAAGTAAAAGATATGATTTTCTTAATTGTCTCACACTAGAAGAATACTAGAAGAAAATAAAACATGGACAAAATAAGGGAAATATCCAAAAATACAATTCATCCACAATATTCCACGTCTTCTGAAGTCCAACAGATGTGTGTGAGGAACAGACCGAAGATTTTTATACGACTGAAGCTACGAATACACAAATTCTGTCTAAGGTCTTTTATTTTTATAAAAAATATGAATTTAACATTCTAACTAAGACCACAATGTTATTGTTTTAGCCCTTAATATGTCAGACGGTGATCAGCAAGAAATACTTTTGTTCTTAATTGTCTTCTCTATATTTTTCTACAGATATTAATGTGACGAGGTTGAACACATTTGAAGAGATACACTGCCTTAAATACTCATTTTTGGTTTTGTTTCTGGCTCAACATATCAATGTCTTTCTGCAGCAAATGTGGGAGATATTTCTGATGCTTTTCAACGTTTAAGAGGACATATTACATCAAAAATGATATTTAAAACTAAAATTTGAGTTGTCATGATTTTGGAGTATATATATATTTACTGAAAGCATGACTATTTTATTTTGTTCATTAAAAGTATTAATAAATGAAGCAAATAACTCAACCCTGGCACAAGTTTACAACCCCGTATTAATGAGAAATACATATATTTATGACGGGGTTGTGGTTTTTCACACAAAATACACCCTGAGAGTAGACCATATATGGCATCAATAACATAAGTACACTGTATATACTTATGGATTCAAATAAAATTATGAAAAAGTAATAATTCTCCATCTTAATTTTATGTGACGGGGTTGAGTTGTTAAGCTTGACAGTAACCCTCCCTGCCTATAACATGCCTCAAAAATATGAATCAGTAAGATGATACTAATAACCATTATTAAAGAGCCTGAATGATGTCATTTCTGGTAAATTATGACACATATGAGAGGAGAATAAATGTTGTAGAACGGTTAGTTCAGAAGACTGAGGGACGTAACTTTAAGTCGTTTTTTATCAAATATTTAGATTTTTTTTGCATCCTCAGATTCCAGATTTCCAAATATTGTCCTATCATAACAAACCATACATCAATGGAAATAATATTACTCAGCTTTCAGATAGGCTAATTGCATCTCCCTATTTACCCTATTTATGACCTCGTTTAAATTGATGGTTCAATCTTTTTATAATTATCCTCTAAAACAATGTAATGACATGAACAAATGATAAATTCAAAAGCTATTTTATTCTGTGTTTGGGCAGATATTATTAGGACTATAATATTTTTAAACATATATTATTGTATTGAGTCGCCCTCGATCTGTTGTTGAAAGCGCGGATGTGCTGTATATGAATGCGCGTGTCTCCGCCGACCCGCGCTCGCGTGCGTGGCGTGCGTGAGGGAGGATGATCACGGTCCCGATGGGCCTGCGGCGGAATCAGATCCGCCGCGATCGAGCCCGGTATTACGAGAGCAGAGACACCGAGTCGACCTGGCTCAACAGCACCGACACAGCTGCCGGTAACGGAACCGGCGACAGCGACAATACAGCAGCCGCAGCAGCAGTGTCAGACACGATCATCTTTATATAAACCAGAAGAAATGCCTTAAAATGTGCCCATAGTATTGGCCATGGACGTATATAAAGCCGTTCATATGGCCCGGTTCTACGGGGGTGCTAGAATGACATCGGTTAAACCGCATTTCATTGCAGATATAGCAGACTATCCGGTGCGTTGTGCTTTGGAGTTGTGTTTTGCAGTGTAGCCAATCACAGACGTGCTATGACACGCAGTATTCGCGTAAACCTGGTCCTAACCACTGCGTATCACCATTGCACGCCAAGTCCATATTTCAAGCCCAATCGAAATATAAAACTCGTGCTATTGATTCATGAGAGCAGGTCTGTCTGTTGATTCTTATAGCACATTCAAAGGCATCTGCAGAGTGTTCAGCAGGTGTTGTGTTCAGTGCGAATCATCTCATTATTATAAAGTGGCACAGTGTATTAAGCGCAGACCGAGAGACAGCTGTTAGTGATTATAATACGGAGCGCTTTTTGTGTGATAGCCAATGGACGACACTAAAACCTGTTAGCATGTATAAACCTAAACATATGATTAAATCACCCTCACTAATTTAACAAGCACCCTCACGATTTGATTCTGGAGCCTTATCGTTTATGAATATGATAATCCTCACTGAGGCCCATAATGTATAATCCACAGATGAAAATAGCATATATATAATATTTATCATGGTAACCCTATACATCCCATAGTTACCTTGAACACTGTGGCATTAGTCATCAAACTCATTTCAAGCATAAAACAGAAGCGTTTAGATGGAAAACTTCAATTATGGTTTCATACATCATAGAGGACCTCAACATGACTTAAATTATTCAAAATAAGACAACCCTAGTCAAAAAGACATATATTTAAAATACATATGTAACCCTGACCACAAAAACCAGTCATAAAGGTCAATGTTTTGAAATTGAGATTTATACATCAAATAAATAATCTTTCCATTGATGTTGGTTTGTTATGATGGGACTATATTTGGAAATCTGGAATCTGAGGATGCAAAAAATATATAAATATTGAGAAAATCATCTTTAAAGTTGTCCCAAATGAGTTCTTAGCCAATGCATATCAACAATTAAGTTTTTATATATTTACAGTAGGAAATGTACAACATATCTTCATGGAACATGATTTAATATCCTAATGATATTGGTATGGTAAATGTTGACCCATACAAGTATTGTTGGCTATTACTACAAATAGTACTGTGCTGCTTATGACTGCTTTTGTGCTCCAGGGACACATTTATTTCAATACTACAGTCAAATCTATAACATATTTACTGACATATTGTTTGAGACTTACTGATATACAAATTATAATTTGTACTTTATTTGGAGTATTGCTTGGGCACGATGGATATTTCTTAATATTAAGCATAAAATGTGTTTTAATGTAACTATATTGATGAGAGTTGTATGATATTTTAATAATATCGGTCATTAAATGTAAGATATTTCAAATGTAACCTAAATTATTCTTGCATTAGCTGCACTTCAGCACAATTAAATATACTTCAGTGCATCTTTAGTCGGACCGCAGCACTACTTCAGCACAATTAAATATACTTCAGTGCATCTTTAGTCGGACCGCAGCAATTACTTCAGTGCATCTTTAGTCGGACCGCAGCACTACTTCAGCACAATTAAATATACTTCAGTGCATCTTTAGTCGGACCGCAGCACTACTTCAGCACAATTAAATATACTTCAGTGCATCTTTAGTCGGACCGCAGCACTACTTCAGCACAATTAATATACTTCAGTGCATCTTTAGTCGGACCGCAGCACTACTTCAGCACAAAATTTAATATACACTTCAGGCATCTTTAGTCGGACCGCAGCACTACTTCAGCACAATTAAATACCTTCAGTCCTCTTTAGTCGGACGCAGCACTACTTCCACTTAAAATAACTTCAGTAGCACATCTTTAGTCAACACTTCACAATTTACCTTCAACCCGTGCATATCTTTAGTCGGACCGCAGCACTACTCTTGCAGCACAATTAAATACACTTCAGTGCATCTTTAGTCGGACCGCAGCACTACTTCAGCACAATTAAATACACTTCAGTGCATCTTTAGTCGGACCGCAGCACTACTTCAGCACAATTAAATACACTTCAGTGCATCTTTAGTCGGACCGCAGCACTACTTCTGCACAATTAAATACACTTCAGTGCATCTTTAGTCGGACCGCAGCACTACTTCTGCACAATTAAAATACTTCAGTGCATCTTTAGTCGGACCGCAGCACTACTTCAGCACAATTAAATACTTCAGTGCATCTTTAGTCGGACCGCAGCACTACTTCAGCACAATTAAATACACTTCAGTGCATCTTTAGTCGGACCGCAGCACTACTTCAGCACAATTAAATATACTTCAGTGCATCTTTAGTCGGACCGCAGCACTACTTCAGCACAATTAAATATACTTCAGTGCATCTTTAGTCGGACCGCAGCACTACTTCAGCACAATTAAATATACTTCAGTGCATCTTTAGTCGGACCGCAGCACTACTTCAGCACAATTAAATATACTTCAGTGCATCTTTAGTCGGACCGCAGCACTACTTCCACAATTAAATATACTTCAGTGCATCTTTAGTCGGACCGCAGCACTACTTCAGCACAATTAAATATACTTCAGTGCATCTTTAGTCGGACCGCAGCACTACTTCTGCACAATTAAATATACTTCAGTGCATCTTTAATCGGACCGCAGCACTACTTCTGCACAATTAAAGTGCAAGTACAAAATCCGTTTACTTTAAGTATACCAGTTTAGAAGTCTAAAATTGCAGGGTATTTTTATTAAGTATGTAACGGTATTTGTAGAACACGCAGCATGAAATAAATGTTATTTAAATGCATTTTTGACTAGGGAAAACAGGCATAAAATTAAATTAAATAACAGAAAATCAACATATTCCTTATGTATCCCTCAACAGCTGTTTAGTTGCTGTGAAAAACAGGATTCCCGCTGTTTCATTTAAAAAGTGTGATCAATTAATACAATCTTAAAAAGCCATGGCCTTTTATAATAAATATACATGCCAAGCTCTATAGTACTGTATCTGGTAGAAATTGTGAGGTTTTTTTATCCTTAACTCATGTCCAGTAAATCAGCAATGACTTCAAATTGATTGGTTAAAAGAACATTCAGCTCCTAAAAATGGCAGTACATTTATATATATTAATAGACACTATTAATTAGAATTTGGAATGATTAGATTTTTTATTTATTTACCGAAACCAGGAGTGCTCATAGATTGAAATAAGCTTTAGAAAGCAAAACTAGGGAGTCAGAAAGGTTGAGATCCACTGGTGTATATCTGTGTGAAGAACTTGTGTTGTTGTTGTAAAGGGTCAAAAGGAAGAGAAGCCCACGAGCAGAAACTCTTCAGCCAAAGAGAAGACGGCTGGTGAACACCGGCACACAGTGTGGCAGAAACACCAGCAGCACCCAGAGGAGACCAGCGCTCAGAGACGAGGTCAGATGGGTGAATCTAACATGTCGTATTTCTTTAGTTTATCAACGGAATGGTTCACCCAACATGAAACTTAGCTCCAAATGTACTCACCCTCAATACATTATACAGATGTAGATGAGTTTGTTTCTTCATCAGATTTGGAGAAAAGTAGCATTGCATCACTTGTTCATCAATGGATGCTCTGCAGTGAATGGGTGCCGGTCAGAATGAGAGTCTGATAAAAACATCACACCACTCCAGTCCATCAGTTAACATCTGGAGAGTGAAAAGAAACAAATCCAGCGTTAACTTCAAATTATTGCTTCAGGCTAAAAAACTATTTTAGTCATAATCCATAATAACGCTTCCTCCATGAAAAAAGTCCATCTGGTGTTGTCATCTCACATCAAAATCCAGCCACATATGTATTTTGGTCTGTTTTGGCTAGTTAACAGTGCTTGATCTGTGCAGATTTCTCTCCTGATTCAGACCAGACCACTGTTTTCACTGGAGGAAGCATTATTATGGACACTTATTTGAGTTAAAAATATCTTAATGCTGGATTTAGTTTTCAGCTTTCGTCTTCTCCAGATGTTAACTGATGGACTGGAGTGCTGTGGATTATTGTGATTGTTTCTATCAGCTGTTTGGACTCTCATTTTGACGGCACCCATTCACTGACCCTCATCCATTTATCTTCATATATTATGGTATGTGTCTTTATCACCATATAGTGGCATTTATTTAACAGGCCCTTATCTGTTTTCTTGCAGGTTAAAGTAAATCAAAGCCAATGGCGCAGACTGACGGGGTTAAAAGTGTCCCGTCCGACTGTACACACGGAGGTGTATGCCTTGATGTGTGTGTTTGTGGAAGGGGCCGCTGCTAACGAGGGCCTTCATTCTAATTAAAATGCGTATGTGATGTAATCAGATGTCAGATCTGATCTAATCTTGTGTTTGTCTGCATGTGAACGTCGAGCCTAACATGCTGCAACGCATCTCTGCTTTCTGAAGTCTTATTAATTTCCCTACAGTCGTTAGTGTTTCTTATTGTGCTGGTTTGTGATATTCTAGTGCCTAACGAGTCTGTGTGATAAGCAGATGTCTCAGGTTGTGATTAGATGGAATAAAGACACAATGTCTTGTTCCTCTGAATGAAACGGATTCATTTAGGATTTAACGAAGTAGCCTAATATGTTTAATTTTATTCAGTTTGGGTCATGATGCTATTTACAGTCTGGAAAGGATTCTGTGAGTACAAACAGCACAAGAACGTTTCATTTGATATTTTACTACAAAACTGATGAAAAATGCATAATAAAAATTCTGAAACTGAAAGATTTTCTTGCTTCAGTTTGACATCTTTTAAAAGACATTTAAATTGCAACCAAAGTGTTTATTAAACGTGATTATTTACCTACCTTTAAGTCATGCGTGGATCATATTTCACCATAAAATCAGCAGAAATAAGCAAAAAAATATATTTTAATACAGTAAAAATACTTTAAGAGAATCTAAATATAATATTAGTATTTTTGTAATTAGATTTTGGGGTGAAATGAGCCTTGGACGTGTTTAAATACGAAGCAGATATTACAGAGAGTCTTCACTTTATAATGAATGAGTCAAATTCACAATTCAGCTATTATTATAGTATTTTTTATTAAACTGATCATCATTAGCTGAGAATAAGACGATGTAAAATGAAATGGCCTGTTTCACATGCATACACATTGCAGTCTCCACGAGCTCAATAACGAGGTTATTATACTCCAACATGTCAAGAGTTGATTAATCTACAGCGTTTTGTGCAAATGTTAAAACGCATGTGGACAGGATTTGGGACTTGATGGATATTGCAATGCTTTAAAAGGCAATGTTTCTAAGGCGAATTAATAACTGCACAAAAGAAATCGAGAGACAACTGCGGAGATCACGAATAAAACATGTTTTCCACACAACTTATTAATTAAACTAACGACATCCTCACAACGATATCAGCCGTGCTTCCTTTCAGATCGCATTATTTAACTGGTATTAATTCAATTCTTTCTAAAAAATAAACACTGTTACATTATCAGATGAATAAAAAAACAAAGAGGACAAACAATTAGCAAAACTATTGAACACAACAGTTCGTTAAAACATGAATAAATATGCTAAAACATTCGTAAGCTCTTTGTATCATATCAGAACAGTACGAGAAAGAAACGATCAAAGTAAGATGCGGTATATAAGCGGTTCTGAAGATAAAACACATGTACAATACAAGTGAATTAAAACCAGCTCTTTGACACCTGACGTCTCGGTAAAAGCCCTTATAAAGAAACAAACTGTAAATGAGTGTGTTTCTAAAATTGACAGATTAGATTTAAACGAGGGTTCGAGATCACAATGACCTTTGACCCAGATCATGAATCGACACGATACTTCATTGTCCAAACGCTTAAGAAAATCATTACAACTTTATAACGAGATTTTGGTACCATCATCATCATCACCAAAAACTGTACTTAAGTGCTGTACGATCACAGGATATTACTTGACATATAATGCATAAATTACGTAAACATTACTAAAAATAAATGCAACTCTTAATATTTATAAACTCGGCTTGATCTCATGCCTTTCAATACATAAAACAAGACTTGCAGGAGCATAATTACTCAGTCGATCAACATACGCATAATTTACAGTCAAATCTCACCTAGATATGAGTAATGTGAGCTGTACAAATATATATATATATATATATATATACAACGCCAACATCATAATATGAAAGTCACAAATAAAAAACGAATTGTATCCGAATGTGTGTTGAACCATCAGCTTCTGTGCTGTGTTGTGCTTATTGTTTTAATATGACCGTATGACCACATGAACACATTTGAGATATTTACACATTTAAAGTCAACATGAACTCAGAAACTAACTCTGTTTCCGGTCGTATTGTGAATTAGGTCCTGGGGGCTATATTTGTCTTGTTGAATATATTCTGGTTGTAAGTCACAAGACAAGGAAGGATTGTAAAACTACTGATAATCAACACATCGTCACATTACAGAAGTACATCAGATCGTGAACTTCAACAACTGTATGAAGACAGCGGATACACAACAATAGGGCTTTTCACAAACTTGATGATGGAGCGTCTCATCGTTGGTTTGGGATTGGAACCACCTTTTACTTGGAGCTATACCGTGTTTGCACCATTAGACCCACTTTACCATGCCAAACTTTCCCAGTGTATAACAATGGTGTTACAGCTAAATACAACCGACATCCATTCACGGCAGTCACAGAAACTGAACGTCTTTCAGAAGAATATCAAACGCCACGGAAAACATGTGAATCGGATTTAAAAAAAAAATTAAAATAATCTTGTTTTAAGTAAATAGTGGCTCCGGTTAAATTCAAAAAGAGGGAACAAATTAGTACAACGTGGCCGCAATTTTACAAAATGAAAGAACAAATTAATACGTTATGATTACCAATTCTTATTCAGCTAAACTGAGGGAATATATTAATAAAATGAAATGAATAAATACATTAATGTGTCATACACTATATTGTGTATTACTTTAAATGAGACACAAACTCATCACCAAACACTAATGACTTGTACATATGGGTGCCGTCATTTCATACACTTCAAAACTGATGCAAACAGAGATGGAAATACAATTTTTAAGTAAATGAATTATGTTTCCATCTTTGTTGGCACAGTTTGGAAGTGTCTTGTTCTCTTCTAAAGAAGGGGTGCCAGTACTTTTGTTCATATAATGAATGTACAAGTCATTAGTGTTTGGTGATGAGTTTGTGTCTCATTTAAAGTCACACCAGAGGTGTTCAGCTGCTTTCTGCAGACCAGTCAAGTTCTTCTACACTGACTGAATCATCATTTCTCTTTGATTCTTGTCTTATACACAGAGACACTGTCATGTTAGAATAGAAAAAGGGTCCTGTACAAACTGTTGCTATACAATTAGATTCCCTAGAATATCATTATATGCTTAAACATTAAGATTTGTACTCATGGAAATTACTAAAGTAGTCAAACCTTTCATTAGAAGGGGTGCCAATACTTTTGGCAATATAGTGTATGCCATGTACGAGACTGTACATCAAGTTTGTCACAAGAATTGACCGTGCAGACCAAGAGAGAGCTGCTTGGTTTGAAAGTGACTAATATTTGAACAGTGGTTGATATTATTGACGATGGAGAATTGTCATTATTAGCTGTGAAATTTCACTAATGTAATCACGTCTTTACAGCACAGAATAGAAAACAACCCATGTGTGTGTGGAGGAACTGCTACACATCCGTTAGAGTTTATTAACCCTGTATATCACGGTTGACTGACTCGTCCTAATCTATACAACTACAACAGCATCAGCTCCAGCGGCGTCTAAACCTCATTGATCGTTCTCTCTGAAGGCCGGTACTCTGCGGCCGTCTCTGACGCCGTGATGAAGGACTGAGTCTTGCGTTTAAAGCGCGCTCTCTTGTTGGCCAGAGACAGGCTGTGCTTGCTGCGGGCGATGATGTCGGAGATGAACTTCTTGCAGTCGACGCAAACCTCCATCGTGTTCCAGTCCTCCATCAGCTCTTTAGGGAGCTCAGTTTCCTCCTGAGACGAGGACGACTGACGCGTGGGCTTTGACAATCTTAAGAGACAGTGAACAGTGTTGGGGAAAGATACTTTTAAAAGAAATGCGTTACAATATTGCGTTACTCCTGTTACGACCGCTAGGGATCAAACACAACAGATAGGATGAAGAGAGTCTCGATACCAGAAAGAATTAGAATTAACAAGCTTTTATTCCAGATAAGGGATTAACATCAGGGGAAGACGAGGCCAAAACAACAAACAAAAGTGACTCTTTATTATGCCTCTATATTTCCTAAATCGAAATTACCTAACTCCCTTTTCCAAAAACAATATAAAAAGATCATTCCAAAAATAAAAAGGCGTCTATCCCCCTACGTCCCTTGTCATAATAAATTACCATCTGTTTACATAAGCTATATACAATTTATGAATTTGCGTTATTTTTGCGATACTTCTGGTATCTGGGCAGGGCTTGCTTGCTTGTTTTTAATATAAAAAAGTTATATTTTTTTGGCAAACGTATGCGAATGAATGCGAGATGAATTCACGTCTGTACAGTAGAACACAGAAGAAGAAAGTTCAGCAATTAAAACACATGATTATCTAGAGATATTGATTATGATTATCATTTACACTTATTGAATCATCGAAGGTCAACAGCAAAGACACTGGTTGATCAAATGGGAATAAATACATAAAGGATATTTGTGTTATTATTTAATTATTGCAGGTTTGCATCATATTCTGATTTGATTTATTTGAGGAATACTGTGAGATGAATTAATGCTGTCGATCAACAAATGGGAAAAAAGTAACTGACGTTATTTATTGAAAAAGTAATGTGATTATTTGTAATGCGTCTCGCTCAACACTGGCAGTGAATAGAAGCATCAGAGACGGGTTCCTGTACCTGGACATCGTGCGCTGTACGCTGGCTCGATGCTGGCTTGTACTGGGCTTGTGACCGGACGCGTCCCGCTTCAGAGTCGACGTGGACGGACCCAGAGAGTAAATGGGGAGAGTGCCGTAAGGCTTCGACGGCAGGCGCATCTAAAGAAACGATACATGAGAACAGAACGAGCTGAACACGAAGACATTTCCAGGCCCATTGTGACCGAGGAAAAACAAGTAATGTAAAGCATTTAATAAAGATCATGACTTACTTTTTTACAGCACTGTGAACAGACAGGCCTGCACAAATCAAGACAAAGATGATACAGTACCACTACTTTCTATTAAATATCTATAAACAAGCAAGAGGTTATTTATTACCTCTTACAGAACTGACAGATGTAGGACCAAGTGAAGAAAGAAAACCGCTTCGTTCGGCAGCAAAAGCACAGCTGTGAAAAGAGAAATATCAATACAGTCATATTAATATGCACAATATATCTGCCAAAATAACAACAGAAGCTGAATAAATACGGCAATGATTTTATAACTCCATTAAGTTTCCTAAAGATTGACTCGTTACGTTAAGACAGAAATGTGTAAATGGTGTCTGATTTGAGTTAAGTTTGATAAAAAAAAATATATATGCAAGTATATGCAATATACATACTACTGTTAAAAAAAATTATTAAATATTTTTGAAAGACGTCTTTTCTGCTCACAAAGGCTGCATTTATTTGATCAAAAATAAAAAGCAATATTGGGAAATATTCATATAATTTAAAATATCTGTTTTCTATATAAATATATAGTAAAATGTAATTAATTTCTGTGATGCGCAGCTGTATTTTCAGCATCATTACTGCAGTCTTCAGTGTCACATGATCTTCAGAAATCATAATAATAATCTGATTTGATGTTCAAGAAATATTTCTGATCATAATCAGTTGTGCAAACGAATATTTTGTGGAAACCGTGACACGTTTAATTTGTTCTGGATTCTTTAATGAACAGAAAGTTCAAAAGAACAGCAGAAATATTTTCTAATAAATGTCTTGCTGAATAAAAGTATTAATTTCTTTAACAATATCTATTTTAATACAATTTCTACTAATGTTTATTTCATGCATTACACCTTTTCCATCTATATGATTGCATTGCCTGTTTTGTTGACATGCTGCGTCTCCAAATGATAAAAGCAGTTCTCACCTTCCCCTTCTTCATGGCATTGTAGATGTCTTTATACTGCTGAAACTTCTCCAGTTCGGCTTTGACCAAAACCTGCCGAATGTGCATGACTTCTCCACCGTCAGAGCCAGACTCTCCACCGGGAAACAAAACTCCTCCTGTCCCAACACATCAGCAGAGACCACACTACAGCAGCGATCGATCGCATACTAACATGCTACTCATACCTGGACGGATACCGCAATGCTCGCATTTCCAGACGACAGATCGAAGACAAATTTTTCATTGTTCACTTAAGAAAAGCAACATGAAAGTTTTTATTCCCAAAGTATAACTAGATGCAACTATCAATTGATGAGGTCTTATGGGTCATGTGATGCGATTTCAAGTTTACCTTTCTCTTTGTGTGAGTGTTACAAGCTGTTCGTGTAAATATAAGAGCCGTAAAGTTGCAAAGACTAAAGTCTCAAACCCGAAGAGATATGAAAGTTAAGACTCTTCCACGCCCTCCAAAAACGCCTCGTTCAAACACGCCCCACATGTCTACGTCACTGTGTGGGAAGATTTGTAAAACACTGCCCAAATGTATACGCAAAGAAAGAAGGTGTAACTTTTATCCTCTCTGTAGTAATGTTGCCGCCGCCGCCGCCATGTCGTGGAGATGCTGTGTTTCCAAATAAGATAAGGGGCGTAACATTTCCGTCACATGTTTGAGGTAATCGACCAATCACAACAAACTGGATAGCTGGCCAATCAGAGCGCACCGCACTTTTCAGAACGATGAGCTTTGTAAAAATCGACACATTTTAGAAAGGTGGGGCAGAGAAGAGCAACAACAATGTACGATATGTGACAAATAACGTGCTTTTTTAACCTTAAACAGTGTAAACACATTGCATTACACCACAAACACAAAATAATGCTAGTTTTAGCATGGTCATATGACCCCTTAAATGTTGCATTATGCTAAAGACTTCTTTGAATGCCCATTTACACAAGTTGATATGATTCTTTAGGGTCTTAATTAAGAGTCTATAACATACTTTGGTTAATTTCTCAATGCAGTGTAAAAAACACGCTTTTTACCTTGTCAAAACAGCTCTGTTCACAGCGATCCATTTCGGTGCATGTCCCTTTAAATGTTAATGAGCTCTGCTCACCCCGCCCCCCCCTTCCGTGGGGTGACGATCAGTTCTCCGAGAGACTGTAAACTTTAGCCACATTTGTCGTGGAACTTGCTAACTAGCACATTATTAGGAAAGGTGATTTGCAAAGATTCACGAAGCTGGAATGATTCACGCAAACATAGATGCATTTAGGTAGATCGGGGTTTCATTCCCTTCGATCACAAACGTAATCCACTGTGTCTTCAGCGGCTCAGATGTCGGGAGTAAATGATGACTGCTATGTTCATCGTTACATCCAACAACAAAACACCTCAATCGCTTAGAAAAACATTCTTGTCGACATCTGCTCCGGCGGTGAAACAATGGCAGACCGATGACAGCTCACTCAGGGCGGGTCTATGTTAAAACGCCACTGTCAATCAACAATTGTGGGAGGGGCCTTGGCAGAACTACGTCACTCTGCCAAAACCTCAGAACAGATCCGAGAATCAGATCTGAGAAAGTGATCGTTATTATTGGGGATTAAAAAAATAGCACTGGATTTGTATCATTATAGGGTGGGTGTGTACACACTGCCAACACACATTTATGTTCAAACTATATATAAAAGTGAATTCTGCATCAGATGACCCCTTTAAAATAAGCAGCATAAATGTTTTAATTTCCAAAATGATAACATGCAAATTGTATCTGCTGAGTAAATAAACTGCTGAGGTCTTTTATGTTGCATTATACCAGACAGAGGTTCTCAATTCCAGTCCTCGCGCCCCCCCGCTCTGCATATCTTGCATGTCTCTCTTTGTTAACACACCTGATTCAGATAATCAGCTTGTTAGAAGTGCGTTCCATGCATGAACTGTGTTCCGATTGACATGCTCCCTACACAGTGTCCATTGCTCCCTACACAGTGTCCA
Source organism: Oxygymnocypris stewartii (assembly GCA_003573665.1). Lineage (NCBI taxonomy): Eukaryota > Metazoa > Chordata > Actinopteri > Cypriniformes > Cyprinidae > Oxygymnocypris > Oxygymnocypris stewartii. The sequence goes on from QVTF01008210.1 coordinate 23,192, forward strand.
TTGCTCCCTACACAGTGTCCATTGCTCCCTACACAGGGTCCATTGCTCCGTACACAGTGTCCATTGCTCCCTACACAGGGTCCATTGCTCCCTACCACAGTGTCCATTGCTCCCTACACAGGGTCCATTGCTCCCTACACAGTGTCCATTGCTCCCTACACAGGGTCCATTGCTCCCTACACAGTGTCCATTGCTCCCTACACAGGGTCCATTGCTCCCTACACAGTGTCCATTGCTCCCTACACAGGGTCCATTGCTCCCTACACAGGGTCCATTGCTCCCTACACAGGGTCCATTGCTCCCTACACAGTGTCCATTGCTCCCTACACAGGGTCCATTGCTCCCTACACAGTATCCATTGCTCCCTACACAGGGTCCATTGCTCCCTACACAGGGTCCATTGCTCCCTACACAGGGTCCATTGCTCCCTACACAGGGTCCATTGCTCCCTACACAGGGTCCATTGCTCCCTACACAGTGTCCATTGCTCCCTACACAGGGTCCATTGCTCCTACACACGGGGTCCATTGCTCCTACACGGGGTCCATTGCTCCCTACACAGTGTCCATTGCTCCCTACACAGTGTCCATTGCTCCCTACACGGGGTCCATTGCTCCCTACACAGTGTCCATTGCTCCCTACACAGGGTCCATTGCTCCCTACACGGGGTCCATTGCTCCCTACACGGTGTCCATTGCTCCCTACACAGTGTCCATTGTCCCTACACAGGGGTCCATTGCTCCCTACACAAGGTCCATTGCTCCCTACACGGGGTCCATTGCTCCCTACTCCCTGAGCAGGGAAATCCGCTGAAGTTTACTTTATTTCTGAACATTCATTCATGGATTTGCGCTGCGCGACGTCTTCACGCACGGACGAGTGTGACATCACATACCTCTGTAAATATATACAATTTTAATTCACGTCTTGCACACTTCAATGCACTTTGAATGGAATATATACGTTCGCTTCGAACTGGAATCATGGAGGAATATCCTGATGTCCACTTCGCAGGGCACTTACGTTCGATTATAACAAACATCTGAAGCGATAAGAGTAACATACGAAATATGCAGAGCGGGGGGGCGCGAGGACTGGAATTGAGAACCGCTGCATTATACTAGTGACTTAAAGCTTACGACTGAAAATCGACAGCTCTAGTGACAGAGGATGAAGTTTGGAAATGTCCCCCGTTCCTTCCGCACTTACTAAGGATTTTGAACTGTGTCTGGAGGGCGGCAGGAAGTGGCGCACACTGGTGGGCGTCTCCTTCTCAATGGAGTGCCGGCGCTGAGCGGGCTGACGTCTCTCCGGCTGCGGCGTGGACGAGATGGGCAGGAACATGGGCGGAGCTGAGAGAGAGGACGATAGAGACTCAGGGACATATTTTAATGATCTATGAGCGCACAAATGGGCAAATCTGTGTGTATGATAGGGCCCTCATCAGTGTCGGGGGGGGGGACGCATTACAAGTAACGCGAGTTACGTAATAATATTACTTTTTTCAAGTAACTAGTAAAGTTACGCATTACTTTTTAATTTACTAGAAAATATACTTTTTCTCCATTTATTGATGCGCCATGTGAACATGATCTTACTGTAGATCTAATCTAGACTAAATATGAATGTGTATTAATTCATCCCACTCGCAAAAAACAGATTCAGTATTCATCAAAATGAATTAAAACAGTGAAATGCAAACTCAGAATATGACGCAATCCTGCAATAATTAAATATGTTAAACAACACAAATATATCTAATCCCATTTTATTAACGATGTGTTTGCTGCTGACTTTTGATGATAAGTTCAATCATAATAATAAGCCAAATTTGATTTTTGGATAAACTAACAATTGTGCTTCGTTGTGTTTTATTGCTGAAGTGTGTTGAACTTCTGTGTTCTTCTGTACAGACGTGATTTACTCGTCCTTCAGTCTGAGGTTTATTCATTAAATTTTTTGGTGTGAAAGCTTTTATATTTGCTATAAATATAACTTCTTGTATTAAAAACAAACAATCAAGTCCTGCTCATGTTTAAAAAGTAACACGAAAGTAACACAAAAGTAACGTAACGCATTACTTTCCATAAAAAGTTACTAAGTAACACAATTAGTTACTTTTTTAGGGAGTAACTCAATATTGTAACGCATTACTTTTAAAAGTAACTTTCCCCGACACTGGCCCTCATTATTTAACGCCGTTATTAATAAAACTGACAGTAGCTTGCAAGCACTGCTTTAGTAAGTAATCACATCAGAAACTGAGCATGAACGACCTCCGGTTTAAATCAGAGAGAAGAGTCTTGAATGAACACTTGCTTTAGTTTACAAGCCAGCTACAAGGCCATAAAACATGTCTCTCCAGTCAGCTTGGTCACTTTATTAAGAGCTATAACATAATAAATGCTTTAAATCTATTTGTAAAAATGATCATCTGGACCCAGACATAAAGCAGAGCCCTGTACATCGTGCTTCTCATTTCATGGCTACCTAGAAAAAGAATTAATAATGGACATTACATTTGCATAATTGTTATTTTAAAATAATAATAACAAAATAAAGTGAATAAAAAAATCATAAAAGTAAATGAGCAGTGTTATTTTAGTACCATTTATATACTATTATATTATTTATTTTGAATTAGCTTTTCAGTTATTTTTGTTTTTTTCTATTTAGTTTTAATTAAATAAAACTTAAAAAATAAATCTGATATAAAATAAAATATAAATGTGACCCTGGACCATAAAACCAGTCATAAGGGTCAATTATTTTAAATTGAAATGTACACATAATCTGAAAGTTAAATATGCTGAATAAATGTGTTATGATAGGACAATATTTGGCTGAGATACAACTATTTGAAATTAAAAAAATCGAAATATTGAGAAAATCTCTTTTAAAGTTGTTCAAACGAAGTTCTTAGCAATGCGTATTACTAATCAAAAATTATGTTTTAATATATTTACGGTAGGACATTTACAAAATATCTTCATGGAACATGATCTTAATATCCTCATGATTTTTGGAATAAAATAAAAATGTATAATTTTGAGCCATACAATGTATTGTTGTCTATTTCTACAAATATAGCTGTGCTGCTTATGACTGCTTTTGTGCTCCAGGGACACATATGACTAACACTGAATAACCAATTACAAATCAAACAATGAAAACAGTTTCATAAACATAACTATAAACAGGTGTGCATCAGGAACGACTCACTTTTCTTGCCCAGGACGGATTCTGGCGACGTGTCGTCCACCATGGAGATGCTGGAGCAGCTGGCTGACCTTTGACCTACAGTCTCATCCTGAGTGAGAGAACATCACTGAAGATAACTGGCTTACACGAGGGTTATACGGCCAAACAAATGATGTGGTTAAAAATCCTCACGTCTGAATCCGAGCTGTCCAGTTCAGACAGAGTCGGTGCTTGAAGCCTTTTCCTCTGAAAGCCGCCGGAGCCGTTCTGCTGAAGCGACAGCGTGCTGGAGGACTTCCTCGCCCCGTCCGAGGAGGACACGTCTGAACAAACAGCACAGAACAGTTACATAAAGACAAAACCAGATATGTGTTTTAGAAATAAAAGTGTGTTATAACCAGTGTTGGCGAAAGTTACTTTTAAAAGTAATGCATTACAATATTGCGTTATTCTCTAAAAAAGTAACTAATTACGTTACGTAGTTACTTTTTATGGAAAGTAATGCGTTACGTTACTTTTGCGTTACTTTCGCGTTACTTTTTAAATATGAGCAGGGCTTGATTGTTTGTTTTTAATACAAGAAGTTATATTTATAGCAAATATAAAAGCCTTTCACACCAAAAAGTGTAATGAATAAACCTCAGACTGAAGAAGAGTAAATCACGTCTGAACAGAAGAACACAGGAGAAGATCAACACTCTTCAGCAATAAAACACAATGATAGTTTATCTAAAGTCATGTTTGATTATTATTATGATTGAACTGATCATCAAAGGTCAGCAGCAAACACATCGTTAATAAAATGAGATTAGATATATTTGTGTTGTGTAACATATTTAATTATTGCAGGTTTGTGTCATATTCTGAGTTTGTATTTCACTGTTTTAATTCATTTTGATGAATACTGAATCTGTTTTTGTGAGTGGGATGAATTAATACACATTCATATTTAATCTAGATTAGATCTACAGTAAGATCATGTTCACACGGCGCACTCAGTCAATAAATGGAGAAAAATAACTCAGATATTTTCTAGTAAATTAAAAAGTAATGTGTTACTTTACTAGTTACTTGAAAAAAGTAATATTATTACGTAACTCGCGTTACTTGTAATGCGTTCCCCCCCGACACTGGTTATAACTACATTATATTTGCAGAAAGAAACCCAAGCTTGTTTCTTACTAATGTTGTGCTGATCCCATTAATGCTTTTACTCTTTCACATCACACTTTCTAACAAAAATATGCATTTTAGTTTTTGACAAGCGTTTGTATGGTGAGGAATCAGGAGAAAAAGTCACGTAGGACTTCAAGGTTTGAATTATGGCCGGTGAAAATGCAAACATGAGCCAGAAGTTTTCTGTTTTTACTACACTGTATATATTAAAAAAAAAGTTGAGCTACTTTAAGATTTTAAGACAACCAGCTTCAGCAGATTTTAGAGTTCTCTCAACTTATTTTTGTAGGAGATTTTTAACTTAAATAAAGTATAAACTTAAAAAAATAAGTTGAGAAAACTCACAAATCTGCTGAAGCTGGTTGCCTTAAAATTTTAAAGTGGCTCAACTTTTCTTTTTTATTACTGTATAAATCCAAACACACAGAAAATGAGAGATTTTGTGCAAATCTTTGACATTAAGCAGACTATTTTAACATATGTTCAGATCCTTTGCAGATTTTAGATTAGCCTATTCTTTCCATCATTAAAAACGTTTGACATTTGACTTTTTGTTGTTGATATTTTTATAAGTGCATTAAAACTGATACATATGTATATTTGGACAAATCTTCATTCTAGTTTTGTGGAAAAATATGTGATGTAAAGTTTGTATTGATATTTTTGAACTCATCAAATTAGGTAATAAAGCCTTCTTTTGTAAATTAGCAGAACTTTTTGATACAGCAATGTGTTATGATTACCAAAATAAATCAGCTGTTAAGTAAGAAAACTACACTTTTTACAGTACTTTTCACAGCCTTCAGACATTAAAAGGAGTCTTACCTTTTAGATTTTTATGTCTCTATTTGTGCCTTTTTTTGCATTTCTACTATTTCACAAAAAATGGTGAGGTGTACACATTGAAAATACATTCAGAAATGGTCAAATACAGCACTACCAGAGTCAATAGAAACGGTATAATCAGCACAATCTGAACATGATGTTAAAGGTGTTTCTCTGCACGAGCAGTGAGTAACGTGTCAGAAACAGAGCAAACACGAGCAGACACGACACCACAGATGAAACGACAGAATATCAAACAGCAGCATATCGAACCTCTGAGACCACTCGTGAAAATGAAGCATTTCTAGAAACATCTGGTACAGTATGTGTCTCACTGGAGCTTCGTGAAAATAAAGGATTTACAATCCAAAGAGCATCTCTACAGTCACATGATCAGTGACACCTAATCTGTAAAAATCATCATTCATTTTATATCCTAACTTTCCTTAATTTACCATTTGTACATGTTACAATAAATACAAATTTGCTACATCTCCACATGGTCTCTGACTTTTGGACCCAATGTGAGCATTTGTCTTTATCCGAGTGAATTTGACCCATTATAGTGTTTACCTCCAGTCTGTACAAGCCTAGACAAGTGTACAAGTTATTTTTTTGGTATAAGGGTTGTAGCTTAGTATATAAATACCATGGGACATAAATATAGTAATCATTCAGTACAGTGAGTCACATATAAAAGCAAACGATGCACAAGCTATTCTCAGAACAAACTGCACTTTTCTAAACAAGTGCTTTCCTTCATTAACATACATAACAGCTGCTTTGACATTCTGTTTCTAATGCAATGACATGCAGACGTGTGACGTGTGACTGAACTGAAGTGTTAAACACTATGTGTTGAATATGGTCACATGGATGGCATGCATCACTGTACAATGGTACCGCCATACAACTTTAAAAACTGAAGAACACAAGCTTTCCTTCCTCCGTCTGTAGATCCTGTAAACTCTGTTCTAACCTCAGATCAAATATAGATGAAAACATCTGTGTGTGAACATCTGCACGCTCGTCCTCTCAGATCAGCATGCATTATATCTTATTCAAACCTTTACATTGAGCAATTACATACTAATAGATTGTGTCTTTTTTTATTTTCGCTTTAAGAATAGTGTAAAAATAACCTTCTGAACATGTCAGCTCTTTACTGATCCCTTACGGAAATGTAAAATATGAAATTGCCATATGTTACATAAGGTTGTACAATTATACATAAGGTCATGTATATGTTTTACACACGTACATTGAATCTGTATATGTACATGTTAATAATATCTATATAATGATTATATTATATGAATGATATGGTATTATTTGTAGCAAACCATATGTCAACAATGTATATTTTATTTATATATGCAAAAATCTGTATGCTTATATATGTTTTGTAATACATTTTTTAAATACGTGTCTTTTAGATTTACTTATATAATTATTTTAGGATGGATAAATAAAAAATGTATTACACATATATATATACTGCATATATCTAGGTCACAAAAATATATATGTTAATATTTGAAAATGTTCCCATTTCTAATAGGTTTCATATGTTTTACTTCATATGAAAATATATTTAATTTATGGGTTCATTTATGAATTTAATATAGGTACATACATTAAATGTGTGATTAGGATCAGCCAACAAGAGCAAATCACATCTTGTATTAATTAATGTGAAATAATAATCTTATATTGAGTTGCATGATTCATCGACCTTCCCTTGAGCATGTTTCTATGATCATCAATCTAATAATAATAATCAGTGTTAGAAAAATGACATCAAAATGGATTTTAAATTGGGCACATTTCATTTGAGGGTCTATAAGTATAACACAACCTTTAAACAAATGAACTAAATGAATGAGCATCCACAATCTTCATTATTAAACCCTGAGACACTTTTGATCTGATGGCATTATGAATTCAGTATTAAAAACGTTAGTTCACGAGACCCTGAAATGAACGGCTCCCGGTGTTACGGATGAAATGACAGAAGCACGAACGCATCACATCACGGCTTTACCTGATGAATCAAAACTCTGAGACATGCTAAGAGGCCGAACGACTGCAAGAAAACAGGCAAGGGTTTAGATTCACAATCACAATCACCCATTCAGAAATAGATATTAGCAAGATCATCTTCAGTGTACGCGGATGGACTGAATAATACGAGACGGTCGTGATAATATCAGCCATGTATGAAGCAGATATACGCCACACAGAGAAGCTGCTGCGTTGCAATCAGAGCAATTCCGTGATTGAACATCACCACGTCTGATTACAACATCCAAGCGTGTGCGGTGACCTTCATACATGATCCATGACACACACTCAGCTGCTCTTTATGTCCATCTATAGGAGTTAACTGCATGTATAGTCAGGGTTCCTACACATCAAAATACCAGACTCAAATTTCCTAAGCTCTCTCATATTTAGCATAGATGGTTAATACAGCATTATTTTCAGCTTTATATTTGGTATATATTATAGTGATCAGGGTATTTTACATAGTGACTTCTGCAACTTTTTTGTGCCCTTGAGAAACTATTCACGAGCACATGGGAATTATCCGTTTCTATTACGATTTCTAGTTTTATATAACATATTCCCTTTGTGCATCACTGTCATCTTACTATGAATAAAGTGAGAGCATGGATGCACATGAATTAATATAGATCTACTTGCTCAAAATTAGCCTTTCCTTATGGTAGTGAATCTAATATCAAGGCCTAATGTCTAATTTAGCACATCCTCTGCAGCAGCAGAAAAAACATGACATGAAAATGAAAAAGATCATGAATTCATTCAGTCGTGTTTTATCATCACTAAAGAATCATTAAACAGCTGCCATGAAAACACACTTATTGTGTGATACACTTATTTTCATTCAATTTTCTAAATTTTTTATTATCGATAAAAAATGAATTAATGGGGGCAAAAGTCTGGACATCCAAATATTTTTCCATACTCTGCTTCCCCCCCCCCCCCATGCCTTTCCAGACCTGGAAATGACTTAAATCAAATTCCATGCTTTTCCAGACCGTGTAGGAACCCTGTATAGTAGGCACGTGTGTATGTTAAAGGTCCCCTGAAGAGCTTTGAAACACACGGCGTTATTCTGTGTTGACGTCATTTTAACTTTAAAAAAAGACAGGGTGGGACATTTAATGTAGCCCCGCCCCTTATTTTAAACAGCCAATAGCGTTTGTTTATTTCACAGCTTGGCTGACCGCTCAGAGCTCCGTAAAGCTGCTTGATCTCCGAAAAGCTGCATTTGACAGGGTATGACATAGAGGTCTGCACGGGCTCAAAACTGAAGCCCGAACCCGGCCCGTACCCGAGATCGTCTGACCCGACCCGACACAAGCGGCACAGTTAAATTTAGAGCCCGAACCCGACCCGAAATCATCCCCCCCCCCCGCCCCACAACGAATAACAAAAAAAAAAAAAGTAAAAAAGGTTGCATTTCACGATTGCATGCAAAGAAACGGATTAATCAAGGCTCTGCCATTTCACAAACATTTACCAGTTATGAAAGTTTGTGAACATCAGGTGCAGCGGTCGCATACATTCTGCCGAGTTTATGAATTTTGTATGGACAAGAAGATGATGACCGTGCAAATTATGGTCATTTTTTGTCAGTTAAGGCTCGTTAGCATTCCGTCTACTTTAAATCAGACATAAGATCTTAAATAAGATTGTATTTATTTGAATTAATTAATCATTTATTTGAGAGAGAGCGAGAGAGACCGAGACAGACAGAGAGAGAGGGAGAGAGAGAGAGAGAGAGAGGGGGGGGGGGGGGAGAGAGACAGAGGAAAGTTGTGCGTGCATGTGAACCTGCTTCTGCGCATGTCTCTCTACAAGCAATGAGGCTTAGTTACTTCAAAAACAGCAATTTTGCCGCCTCATTGCAGATAAATATAATGTTGTGACTTGCGAGTCAGTAGCCTGTCGAAGCTATTTTACTAATAAAAGTTTCCGTGCTGTTTGTGCGCGATCTCTGATATGTGTGTGCGTGCGTCTATGAAAGCAGCGAAGCCTCTGCATATAGTTTTGGTTTAGCTACAAACCCGAACCCGACCCGAGCCCGAAGCTACCATTAAACATTAACCCGAAACCCGAAAGTATTTCGGGACCCGCGGGTTCGGGTCGGGTAGCAGACCTCTAGTATGACAGCAAAAATCTCATTCATATTGCTATAAAATATAGCATTCTGTGTAGAATTCAAATAGTTCTGATACGTTTTGTGATCTGCGCCGACTCGTGCATGTGATCCGCTCCGTGCAATCGTTAGTGTGACAGCGCGAAACCAGACTTCTATTTTTCCTCAATGGAAAGCATATTTACACTGTCTGAATCGTTCCCTGTCCCCTATATAGTGCATTCACCATACAAGTGAACAAGTGACCTATTTCAGCCGCGTCTATTTATAGTGTAGGGGGCGGGGCTTCGGATTCTAGAGAGCATTTGATTGGACAGAAAGTTTGATTAGTGGCTGAAGTACGAGGGTGACGTCAAATAAATATTCGAGCCGTTTTGGCGGAAGTGACGAACTGCAAGCTTTGAATGTTTATATCTTCTAAATGTGAATTTAGGAGCACACTGCCTCACAGATAACCTTAAGACTAACATATTGATACAAACACCTAAAAAACTTTCATTTTTATTTCATGGGACCTTTAAAGTCTCACCAAATCGACTTCTACGGATCATATCGGGCGACACGGGCCTCAGTTTCCTCTCTGATTTGATCTCCTTCAGAATGCGCTCATGCAGACAGGGAGGATGTTCAACCTGCGGTTTGAGTTTACGCGCCGCCACCTGAAATCACACAAACATAGCATTGCATGAGCCAATGTCATCTATCCTGTCATAAGAACCGTGCACTAAAGCACTGCAGACACAGTCTCAGTGAACTCAGTGAAGTGTGTATGACGTGAATAAACAGCACTCACGGGGTTGAGAGGAGGTCTGGACCTGATAAACTCCAGAATAACCTCATGAGCGCTCTTCTTTAACCTCGGAGGAATATCTCCATTCACCTGAGAGAGACAGAGACACACATGCATCTACACTGGGAATAATTCATGCACTTTTTGAACCATAAAGACTGTAAAAATGTTACGGCTAAAACCCTGTTTTAACGGCAAGTTCCTTTATTATATATGATGCAAAACTGTAATACATCTCATAGGACATTTCATGTACTTTTACATAAACGATGTAAATGTACAGATTTTGGAGGCGAAAAAGAACAGCCATCTTATAATTTACAGTAAAAATACATAAACTGACATTCCCATATTTCCCTGCGTGACACTTGATGGTATTTTCTTTAAATAATCATGTTTCTTTTTAGTTTTTGTTTTTATGTACATTGTCTTATGTTGTTTTATTGATGCATATTAAATTATTTTAGTGTTGTGTGTTACCATGATGGTGTTTTGTATTTGCATCATATATATATATATTATTATTACAGTGGTTATCGGTATATTATACAGGTACAAAATAGATTGTATTAACTTAGATGGAATATTATCAATATATCAGTTATTGAAACAAAGCTTTTTTACAGTAAATTTATTTGAACCTAAAATCATGCAGCCATATTTTTCATGCAAATCTCACATCATTTTTTTCTACAGTTTAAAAGTAGAGACTCATTTTTGGTGCAAACATCATTAAAGCCCGTTTAATTGCAGCCACTGTCTATTAATATAGTTTAGATATAGTTTGTCATGAACAAGCGATTGATATTTGGCTATTTGTTCTGAATGGAATTTCCGAAAATGTTTTTTGGATCTTTGATTATTAATTAATTTGACGTTTACATGCATTTTACCCAATATTTTTGTTGCTCAAAAGATAGAGCAAGACACGAGTCCATGGGATTGCATGGATAAAGTGCATTATTAAGCCTTTGGATAAAGTGACCAAATGCATAAATGCAAATGTAATGTAAATGCTCTTACAAATGAATAGGTTGAGATTGAAATAACGTCTTCAGATGGTTGTAAATAGATCCACCAGGGAAGCTCACCGTGACCTGGCGTAGCTTGAAGCGCTTGGAGCGGATGTCATCCATGAGCATCTCGTACGGCGTGAGCTGGAACTCGATGGGCAGCGGGTTATACAGCCGCTCCTGCACCTTCTTCAGCTTCACGCCGTTCCTCAGATCTCGCATCACCTGCACCCAGAACCACGCCTGACCACAGCACACATGAGCGCCAATGCGTTACACAGACTATTCCAGAATGTTCCAGGGCATTATCAACATAACACCCATCATAATATTCCCAGGGAATGCATGAACATGATCGATCATTCTCATTTGTGACCCTGGACCACAAAACCACATAAGGGTGTATTTTCAAAATTGAGATGTATGCATCATCTGAGAGCTAAATAAATAATATTTCCATTGATGTATGGTTTGTTATGATAGGACAATATTTGGAAATCTGAGGGTGCAAAAAAATCTAAATATTGAGAAAATCATCTTTAAAGTTGTCCAAATTAAGTTCTTAGCAATGCATATTACTAATCAAAAATCAAGTTATGATATATTTACATTAGGAAATGTACTAAATATCTTCATGGAACATAATCTTAATATCCTACTGATTTTTGGCATAAAAGAAAAATCGATAATTTTGCTCCAGGGTCACATTTATTAAGCATCAACATCCCAGCTAGTAAAACTGTGTTCTAAGAATGTTTGCTAATGTACCCATTACACAGTGAAAATATTATTTTTCATGTTTAAAACGACTAGTATTTTAAGCGTTTTAAAAACATTCCATTCAATCATTTTGCAAACATCATGAGAACGTTACTTTTGAATGTTCTCTCAACGTTCTAAAACAGCATTTAAAAAACATCCAACTGAAACATTTCAGAAAACAGTTCTATTAATGTATACATTTTTGTGCCAGTATTCTGAGAACATTATTAAAGACCCAATAACTTTGAGAGAAGCTCGCCAGATAGTTCCCTGTTAACTGGGATCATCTCAGATGCTTCTCCTTGAATTATATTGGAGAAATAAAATAAATGCATCAACTGTTTATAGCAGCTCAGATCAAGTTATGTTTATATATAATCTGACACAGATCGTCCACAGATTGTTTCAAAGCAGCTTCACTGTAATAAACAGGAAAAAATAACAGTTAATGTTACACAATTCATCAAATCCACTCTGCAGAACACATTTGTGTCATTATTCAGTTGTCAATGTTGCAACGTTTAATTATGAATCATTCTCAGTTCAGCTGTAAAGCAGCTCAACAGAAGAGAATAGTGTCATTATCCGGCTCAGTTCAAGTTTTGTTCTCATCATCTGATGTGTCAGCGAAGTCAAATCACTAGTATTTGTGAATATTAATTGTCTTTTAAACTAAATTGGATGGGGAACGAATGGAGCCAATCAAATGTCTCCGTTCTTTGAATGGCAGGTCACTTACCCAATCAGCATTCTGCAGCTCGTTTAGCTCCCTGCCAGGTTCGTCAACAGTGTCGCCCTCGATCTTACGCAGATTCTGTCCAATCAGAGCGAGACAGAACATTTCAGAGAGCAGCTGAGACTGAGTGGAGCAGAATCCTCTAGAATCTATAGATGCGGCGCAGCGGCTGTACTGTATTTCACTGCATCTGCTGCATGTGGACAAGTCTATTATTACACCCCATGATTAGACCAATCTCACCAAAGCATGTGCACGTCTTCTTTCACCACAAAATCAAAATAAATTAACAGGAAATTACATTTTGCATTAGGAAAATTAAACTTGTTCTACATTTTGACATTATTTTCCTGACAATTAATGCCTTTTGCAAATGCACATTTGTTTCTTTTTATGAATTTACAGAGTAAAGAATTTACAGAGTAATGAATTTACAGAGTAATGAATTTACAGGTGACATAAATAAAGGAAAACATAATTTTTTTGCTATAATTTTCCACTGATTTACTATTTTATACACATTCACTTGTCATGCATGTTTAGTTTTATCGTTTTAAGTGACTTCCCAGAAAATATGAAAATATAAAAGTCAAATATAATAATATTAATATTAACAAAATATTAACAAAAGCTACAATAGCATATCAACGATAATAAAATAACTGATCTAAATAGTATATATAATATTGAAAACTAAAATTACTAACAGGAAATAAATAAATACACTAAAATAGAAATATAAATAAATCCTAAATAATTCTAAATATGAAAATAAAATATGAAAATATAAAACTAACTCAAAAAATTTATATAAACTATGACAGTATATAGATAATGCTATAAAATACTAAAATAAATAGGAAATACATTTTGCAAAAGGAAAACAAAACCTGTTTTGAGTTAGTTTTTTTGCTTTGTGACTATTTTCCTGACAATTAATGCATTTTGCACATGCACATTTGTTTTCTGTTTATAAATTTGCAGAGTAATGAATTTACAGGTGACATAAATAAAGGAAAACATATATTTTTTTGCTATAATAACTGTAATATTTCACTGTTTTACTTTGATTAACACAAAGAACAGGACAACAGAACCTCCTCATATTCAGTTGTCATGCATGTTTCGTTTTGTCATTTCCCTGCAGCTGAGCCCAAACGCTGGCGTCATTATTTGGTTTGGAAATAAAAGGCTTTAACAGTAAACCCTCGTGAGAGAGACGGTTTGTGAAGGCGGAGGGGCTCGTCTCATCTTACACTCAAAACCTCATAAAGAGGTGCTGTAGAGACACAACAGGCACAGATTCCCCTGTGAAAAACTATATATAGTATATATTATAGCCTAAAGCATATACACTATTAGGACTTGAAGGCAGGCTTTAAAGAGGTCATGTCAGACTGTTTGTCTTAAAGTCCACATATGATGTTTCTTGCACCAAGAACAAGTGTGATTTAGTTTTTCATGATCACTGTCCTGTGCCTTTAAGACTTCGAGGCAAACACCCTTTTTATGTGAAAGGAGATCAATGGAGAAAAATGAGATCAAATAAAATACATTTCCATCTCTCCCAGGTCTGGGTTTTATGTTTTATATAAGCCATGTTATTTGTCAAACACATTATAAAGGGCACAATCAAAGGTCACCATAACATCTAATGTCAAGCCAGCAATAACACCAGCTGCGACCCTCTTCCACATATGACTATTACATCATTACATACAATATATCATTACATTTATTCAGTCATAAATAATATTACGAGAGCAAGAGCACACGTGGCAAACCACAGATCAGGGATATCAATTATAACATCTTTTTTTCTTATTATTAAAAATATGTTTGCAAATGCAAATAAAGCTGATATTAAATACAATATTATTATTAACTAAAAATAAAACCATATAAAAATTTACTACTTGAAATCAAATTAACATGAACTGAAATAAAATTCTATATAAATTTTTAAAACAAAAGTTATTTTATGTCGGCTAGTTGCCAATGCAAAATGTCTAATTTCTGTTTAGTTGAAGTAATATCTAAAACTAGATTAACTAAAACTAAGAACTGAAACTTAATAAAAACTAAATAGACATATTAAAGAAACTAATAAAAAACACTTTTAATAAATTATTAAAACTTTAAAATGAACAATAATAAATTTAAAACTAAAATTACTAAACTAAAAATGGCAACAAAATTACTAAAACTTTAACGAATTTAAAATGAAAACAAAAAATATAAAAATGTAATTCAAAATATTAACAAAAACTATAAAAAAAACTATAAAATCTACTAAAATAATACTGATGCAAATATTAGATGAAAAACTACAATTACTAACTGAAAATAAATACAAACTAAAACTGAACTGAAACTAAAATAAATTAAACCGGTATAGTAATATTTACAAATAAAATACAAATAAATTACTAAACAAATACTACAAAATAAAATGACTAAAAAATTAAATAAAAAAAGAATAAAAGAAACAAATTGAAAATATAAAAATAAAAGCTAATCTAAAATATTCATAAAAACTATAGTCGTATATAAATACTACTAGAAAAGCCCTGCCTCAGGTCTAAATATGTGACTCTATATGGAGGAGAATGGGATGAATTTAGCTTGATTCTGGCTGAAGTCTAAGCTGTGGATCTGCTCTCACCTCTTTGGCGCTCTGGATCTTCTGCAGGAAGGTGCGAAGCTCTCTGGTCTCGGCGTACAGAGCTCGACACACGGCCTGGTAGTGATTGGGTGCATCGGCCGGCGTGGGCAGGTGAAGGGCGCACAGCTACAGACAGTGAAGAGAGCGTTTCATTCAGATTCACACTATAAAGACGTTCCCTACAGACAGCGAAGAGAGCGTTTCATTCAGATTCACACTATAAAGACGTTCATGGTAAATATTTCATCACATAGATGTCCGTGTTGGGAATACACAATGAGTGTTTTGAACAGGTCAGGAGGAGACACATTGATCTGTAGCGCGGCATACGAATGTGTCATAAATGAAATAAATGGACAGAAGGTGTTCGGTGAGTCACTCTTGGCTTCATCCTGGCAGCAGAACGTCCGTCTGCAGCCCATTAGTGCTACAAAAACATCAACACGGCACTTAAACACACACTCATAAACGCTCAAAAAATAGTCTGTGAATGAATGCCTGTGTACCAGAGAAAAATAGCTCAGCCCACACTGAGAGCTTGAGTGCAGTGCATTGTGGGATACAGTTTCAGTCAGTGATTAATAAAAGGCACATTAAAGAAAAGTAAAGAAAACACATACACAATGTATATATATATATAACGCTTTTCTGTGTACTCAAAGTGCTTTACATAGAGGGGGGGGGGGGGGATCTCCTCATCCACCACCAGTGTGCAGCATCCACCTGGATGATGTGACGGCAGCCATAGTGCGCCAGAACACCCCCCACACACCAGCTACAGGTGGAGAGGAGACCGTGATGAAGCCAATCAGTGTATGGGGATGATTAGGAGGCCATGATGGTCAGAGGCCAATGGAGGAATATGGCCAGGAGGTTACACCCTTTATATAAGGGCCTTTAGAAAAAGTGTATATATTTTCATAGCGTATGCATTTTTATTATGCATAACAGCAAGCGATTAAATGTTCAATTAAATCACCATGACATGAATGGCAAATATGTGTTTTATATTAACCACCTGACATTTTAAATAATTTATGGAACTTTCGCTTATTTAAAAAGTTCTGCTGTTACGACTCTGATTATTTAAAATTAGGTTATATTGTAACATTAATATTTTAATGTTACAATATTAATGTTACAATATAACACAATGTTACAATTGTAACATTAATATTTTAAAAAAAAATTGCACACACAAACATAAAAAACTTTGGAATAATTAGGATTTTTTGGAAGCTCACCAAAGCTGGATTTATTTGATCAAAAATAATACAAGTAAAATTGTGAAATTTATGTTTTCTTTGAGAATAAGTAAAGCTGTGATGCGCAGCTGTATTTACAGCATCATTACTCCAGTCTTCAGTGTCACATGATCTTCAGAAATCATAATAATATGCTGATATTAAATCAACTTAATTTTGCACATTGCATTTGCACAAGGACAGGACTGAATATCTGATTAATCAATTATTTAACGATAACGCTTAAGTGATTATCATAGCAGTTGTGAGTTGCAGCCAGTCATGTGACATCACTGTTGCATAATGTCTACAGTCAGTTACTATAAAAGTCTATGATACCTTGATGATGTCCCGGTAGCCGCGGATACGGCAGGGGTGGGCGGGATCCCCCTCGCGGTCATCCTCGTCTTCCTCAGTGGCGGCGTAGCCTTCATCGGCGCAGGAGTCGCTCTCGGTGTTGGCCACGTTAGTCATGAGGTCTATGAGCTGCTCGAGCGGCGGACTCAGCTCTCGCTCCTCGCTCTCCTTCAGCCCGTAATCCAGAGCCTTATAGATCATGATGCCCAGAGACTCGATCACCTGCGCACAAACACAACCCAACGACGCGTTAACTGCAAAAAAAGCACTGCGATAATCAGTGTGTTTGTGTCATTTTTTACTAAAAATATCGGAATGTGCTTCAAGCTAGATATACTTACTGGCAAGAGAAATTAAAGAGATAGATCACACAAAAATGAAAATTCTGTCATCATTTACTTATTTACTTTTTTCTGATGAACACAAAATAAGATATTTTGAATAATAATGGTAACCAAATAGTTGACAGTAGCCACTGACTTCTCTTTTTTGCCATTCTATGGAAGTCAATGGCTACCGTCAACTATTTGGTTATCATTATTATTAAAAAAATCTTCTATTGTGTAGAATAGGTGAAATAAATGAATTATGGTTCGGAACGACATGAGGGTGAGTAAACAATGACAGAGTTACATTTTTTGGGTGAACTATCCCTTTAAGGCTTGTCTTAGAGAATATAACTTAAAATATCTTGACAATATTTCTGGTAAATACAGTGAAAGGTTGGTGAATTCTAGTGCACTAGATTCAATTGCAAGGATTTTGGTGCACTGGAATGAGTTTGACTTCTTGAGAAGTGCACTAACTATTCAAATAGGGATATTTGAGACACATTCTTGATCAACACTAATGCACTAAACTAAAACATAAAGCCTTTGTTTTTTTACATAAGAACATCAAATACACTCATTTCGTGCCACGAGAACTTTAACGCCTCCAACAACAACAGCAGGTTTCAGGTTTTTCTTTCATTCAATCCCGAGGCTTTGTGACCTGATATGGTGAAACTAGTCTGATTATATTGTGTAAGGCCTGTTAAAACACCTGCAACGAAACCTTAAAAGGGTTTGGTTTCTTATGTCACACTTAAACAGTGTGTCCGGACTTTCCTTTAGAACCCAAACCTGTAACCTGTGTTCACAATAATCTTGGGTTGTAGGTTCTTTTACCTTGTACATGCTTCCACTTGGTAATATAATTAGGAAATATAAAATCTCTTTTCATTTCTACGCTGATGATTCTCAGTTATACGTTCCATTAAAATCTAGACATTCTCTGCAGCCTCTTATGGACTGTTTGAAGGACATTCAAATCTGGATGGCGAATAATTTCCTCCAGTTAAATATTGAAAAAACTGAGGTGATTATTTTTGGTCCCTCTAAAATCAGAAATTCTATAGTTAGTAACTTAGACAGTCTCACTCCATACGTCACATGCAAGAAATCTAGGTGTTATTTTTGACTCAATTAGCTCAGTTGTTAAAAACAGCTACTATCAATTGAGAATCATTTCTAGACTTAAATCAACACTTTCCTTTCAAGACTTGGAAAAAGTTATTCATGCATTTATTACATCACGATTGGACTACTGTAATTCCTTATACCTAGGTCTTCCCAAATCTTTACTGGCTCGTTTGCAGATGGTCCAGAATGCAGCAGCAAGATTGTTAACTGGTGCAAAACAACATGATCACATCACTGCAATTTTAGCGTCGCTCCACTGGCTTCCTGTCTCCTTTAGAATTCAATTCAAAATGTTGTTGATTGTTTTTAAGGCACTTAATGGACAAGCCCCATCTTACATTTCGGATCTTATCTCGTTTAAATCTACTTCTAAGCCCCTCAGATCTGCTAATAAAGCTCTTTTATATGTCCCACGGTCACGACTTCAGTTTAAAGGTGACAGAGTCTTTGCAGCAGCTGCTCCACGGCTATAGAGTCAGCTGCCACCTGACATTAAGAGTGCTTCGTGTATTTCTGTTTTTAAGTCTAGACTTAAAACGCATCTTTATTTTATGCTCCCAGGCTTTGGAATGCACTCCCTCTTCAAATTAGAGAGGCACATAATTTAAGCATTTTTAAGTCTTACTTAAAAACTCATTTTTTTGGGGTAGCTTTCTCTTGACTGTTTGATTTTACGTTTGATTTTTGTTTTAATTAGTTGTCTTGTGTGTGTTGGGTTTTTACTTGTTTGTTTTATTATGTAAAGCGCTTTGAGAAACTGTTTTAAAGGCGCTATATAAAAATAAAGTTATTATTATTATTATTATCTTTATTCTATGGCCTTTCCTGAATTTTAATTTGTGGATTAGCATTGTTATCTTGGATTTTAACTTGTATTTTATTTAATTTTATACTTTACTGTATTTTGTACAGCACTTTGGTCAGTGTAAGCTGAATTTAAATGTGCTCTATAAATAGAATTTACTTACTTACTTGTTCAAGGTTTTTGAGAGAGTTCACATTATATTACAGTCAAAATACTGTCAGGTTTGACTGGACATCATCCTTATACGAGCGGATAATCAGAACAGTCCTGTGACCCATATTTTGGGCTGTGATGGACCCGTTGATAACAGGATAGAGATGAGATCTATTCGGTCACATTACTGAATGACTGTTGGCTGAAATTGTTAGGCTATTTAATGTAAAATCACTGCCAATAAACTTGCAATAAAAACATTTAAAAGTCACACAAACACGCACAAACGTTAAAAAGATTGGGATCAGCAAGATTTTCTTCTGCTCACCAAGGCTGCATTTATTAGATCAAAAATACAGTAAAATCAGTCATATTTTCAAAATTATTACAATTTAAAATAGCTGCTTTGTGTGTGAATATATTATAAAATATAATTTATTCCTGTGATCATACTCCAGTCAGTGTCATATGAACCACTTTTCATCAATTTAATACACTTTTGCTGAATAAAACTAAAACTTTTAAAACATATAAACAGTTGTGTATGCAAAATGATTAGGAATTATTAATTAAAACGGATCTAGCTATCCAGTCCGGTTCTGATGGTGTATCTGATTATTATTGTGCACTGAGCATCACAAATAAAATGTCTTTACTCTGGTTTATAATATAATAAGATGCTCCTTTCTGTATTTTACTCAGAGTTTAAGCATCTTTCCATATGGTTATTAATATAATCTTTAGCCCTTAGATGGCCTGTGATCAAAACTCATAAGCAACTTCCATCCCGGGGTCCGTCCGGTCATAAAGAGCGCTTTGTTACTCTTTGTGATGTTAATCAGACCCCAACAGTTTACCAACAGATTCTGAAGAAGACTTTCATCCAGAACGCAGGAGGCTGCGGAGAAGAGGACAACAGACTCATTCACTGCGATGTCCAGAACACAACCCCTGTAATAACTGCTTCGGTGTAGAAAGAGACCATTAACCCTGAGAATCTCAGAAAGACAATAATCAAGACTGATGCTCCGTCTAAACAAAAGATAATAACCCAAAGCAAAGAGTGGAGTATGAGAACGGCATCTAGTCCAGTCTGCAGATTACTCTGAACTACTAAAACACAACGAGACCGATCACAGAAAACCCAGCAGAATGCACTGTTCACAGTTTGATATGAAATGCCTTGCACTGAACTGTCAGAGAAAGCTTCTGGAAAGCTGCTTAACAGGGATTTGATATAGACCGAAGTCTCATATCCACATAAGACGGAGTGTTTGTGTCCTTATACACAGTGCTAGACCTGTGCTAGACCTTATACACAGTGCTAGACCTGTGCTAGACCTTATACACAGTGCTAGACCTGTGCTAGACCTTATACACAGTGCTAGACCTGTGCTAGACCTTATACACAGCGCTAGACCTGTGCTAGACCTTATACACAGTGCTAGACCTGTGCTAGACCTTATACACAGTGCTAGACCTGTGCTAGACCTTATACACAGTGCTAGACCTGTGCTAGACCTTATACACAGTGCTAGACCTGTGCTAGACCTTATACACAGTGCTAGACCTGTGCTAGACCTTATACACAGTGCTAGACCTGTGCTAGACCTTATACACAGCGCTAGACCTGTGCTAGACCTTATACACAGCGCTAGACCTGTGCTAGACCTTATACACAGTGCTAGACCTGTGCTAGACCTTATACACAGTGCTAGACCTGTGCTAGACCTTATACACAGTGCTAGACCTGTGCTAGACCTTATACACAGTGCTAGACCTGTGCTAGACCTTATACACAGTGCTAGACCTGTGCTAGACCTTATACACAGCGCTAGACCTGTGCTAGACCTTATACACAGTGCTAGACCTGTGCTAGACCTTATACACAGTGCTAGACCTGTGCTAGACCTTATACACAGCGCTAGACCTGTGCTAGACCTTATACACAGCGCTAGACCTGTGCTAGACCTTATACACAGTGCTAGACCTGTGCTAGACCTTATACACAGCGCTAGACCTGTGCTAGACCTTATACACAGTGCTAGACCTGTGCTAGACCTTATACACAGCGCTAGACCTGTGCTAGACCTTATACACAGCGCTAGACCTTATACACAGTGCTAGACCTGTGCTAGACCTTATACACAGTGCTAGACCTGTGCTAGACCTTATACACAGCGCTAGACCTGTGCTAGACCTTATACACAGCGCTAGACCTCATACACAGTGCTAGACCTGTGCTAGACCTCATACACAGTGCTAGACCTGTGCTAGACCTTATACACAGTGCTAGACCTGTGCTAGACCTTATACACAGTGCTAGACCTGTGCTAGACCTTATACACAGTGCTAGACCTGTGCTAGACCTTATACACAGAGCTAGACCTGTGCTAGACCTTATACACAGCGCTAGACCTGTGCTAGACCTTATACACAATGCTAGACCTGTGCTAGACCTTATACACAGAGCTAGACCTGTGCTAGACCTCATACACAGTGCTAGACCTGTGCTAGACCTCATACACAGTGCTAGACCTGTGCTAGACCTTATACACAGTGCTAGACCTGTGCTAGACCTCATACACAGTGCTAGACCTGTGCTAGACCTTATACACAGTGCTAGACCTGTGCTAGACCTCATACACAGCGCTAGACCTGTGCTAGACCTTATACACAGTGCTAGACCTGTGCTAGACCTTATACACAGTGCTAGACCTGTGCTAGACCTTATACACAGTGCTAGACCTGTGCTAGACCTTATACACAGTGCTAGACCTGTGCTAGACCTCATACACAGCGCTAGACCTGTGCTAGACCTCATACACAGTGCTAGACCTGTGCTAGACCTCATACACAGTGCTAGACCTGTGCTAGACCTTATACACAGTGCTAGACCTGTGCTAGACCTTATACACAGTGCTAGACCTGTGCTAGACCTTATACACAGTGCTAGACCTGTCACTGCTTCTGTCAGAGACATTTACTGATAATTATTCACATTACATAAGAGCACTAAGCCTAAACTACATCCAAATGGACATGTTTGCTGGACTATTGAATGATTGATATATATACAATAAATTAGATTTATATAATTCAGCATTGATCAGCATTATTTCTGAAGGATCGTGTTCTGAAAATTCAGTTCTTATAAGAGGAATAAATTACATTTTAACATATATTCACATAGAAAACAATAATTTACTGTTTTTTGATCAAATAAATAGAGCCTTGGTGAGCAAAATAAACGTTTAAATAAATTAAGATTAAGCAACTTTCTTTATTAAAGTATTTAATTCTCAAATATGCTCATTGCCACATTTATTTGATGAACGTCCTGCAGAAAGTGCTATATCGTGACAAGTATCAGCCATTGACTGAATTAAGTTGAGCTGAGTTACGTGCATGTAACACACTCGAGTCTCTCGGTCAGCTGTAGTCGATCTACTGAACACATCATAAACCTGGAAGGTCAAACCGTGAGCCGTCAGGTCTATACGTCTCTAATTGACCTTTAAAATATCACCGGCAGCCGACATCAAAGTAATGAACCTGTGGAGTAACGAGCCGGCTGAGAGACCAGAGAGAGCAGAAAACATGACCCGGTGATGAATCTCATATAGAATATGAATATAGAAGAACACAGACAAACGTCTCTAAGCTGCAGGAGGTAATGTGGGAATTATTCTCTATTAAACTATTAAAAACATCTGTTATTTGAAATAAAGCTGAATAAATCATCTTTCCATTGATGTATGGTTTGTTATGATCAGACAATATTTGAAAATCTGGAATCTGAGGGTGAAAAAAAATCAAATATTGAGAAAATCATCTTTAAAGTTGTCCAAATGAAGTTCTTAGCAATGCATATTACTAATCAAAAATTATGTTTTGATATATTTACGGTAGGACATTTGCAAAAATCTTCATGGAACATGATCTTAATATCATAAAGATTTTTGTCATAAAATAAAAATTTATAATTTTGATCCATAATGTATTTTTGGCTATTGCTACAAATATAGCTGTGCTGCTTATGACTGCTTTTGTGCTCCAGGTTCACAAATATTAGATGAAAAATTATTTTCATTTAGTTTAAGCTGAAACACTAACATGCCTACAAATAAATAAAATGAGAAACTAAACCAAAACTAAAACTGAAATACAAATACATGAAAGATACAAATAATAATAATAATGTGTTACTTTAAATAATAAAACAAAACATTAGACAAAAAATGTTTTTTTTATACAACATTTCTAATTTTTGTTTTGTTTAATTTGAGGCACTAAAATTACTACCTGGAAATAAATAAAATCGAAAACTGAAATAAAAATAAACCAAACCTAAAAAATATTGTTAATTGAAATCAAGCTAAAATAAAATGAAACGAATATAAGGATGAAAAACCTGAATTTATTAAGGCAACATTTCAAATGTTTGTTTAACCTGAATATTTAACTTGAATGACTAAATTAAAATTAATAACCTGAAATAAAACTGAACTAAAAATAAATTAAACCTAAAAAGCAATACTGGAAAAATTAAAAATTTATAAATAAATAAATAAAATTGACAAAAGCAAAATACAAAGTTTCTAGAAATGAAACTTATATTAAGACAAATGTGAAATATTAAAATAAAAACGAAATCAAAAATATTAATAAAACGATATCTAACTCTTTAACAACTGTATAGCAATGCCCTGGCAACCACCCACAACACCCTAGCAACCAGCAGCAACAGCTGGAAACACATGTTCCAGCTCCATGTCAAGACTGACTAACAAACATGTTTCTGCTCATTCACAGATGCTCACGCTGTCATGAGTTACTGTGCATCACTCACCTGTGTGACGGACCGGCTGGGATTACACACACCTGTGGAGAACAGAAGAGATGCCAGTCAGCAACAGATGAAGAAGAACTCAGACGACAGCTTACAGCGCTCACTACATCCCTAACAGCGCTGTCTGTTCTTACATAAAACACACTGACGGCTGAAACGGGACGCAGATAGTGTTTATGCATCTGACAACTACCAAAGGAATAGTTCACACAGAAAATATCCTCATCTTCAGATCATCCAAGATACAGATGAGTTTGTTTCTTCCTCAGATTTCCAGAAACGTGTCTCTGCATCAGTGTCTCAGCAGTGGATGCTCTGCAGTGAATGGGTGCCGTCAGAATGAGAGTCAATGGATGCTCTGCAGTGAATGGGTGCCGTCAGAATGAGAGTCTGATAAAAACATCACAGCACTCCAGTCCATCAGTTAACATTTTAAGAAGACAAAAACTTTATATGTTCATATTTGTTTAGAGCTGTTTTAGCTTGATTATATTTCTCTCCTGATTCACGCCAGAACACTTTTTCACTGGAGCAAGACTTATTATGGGTTATGGACTTTAGTTAAAAACGTCTTAATGATGGATTTGTTTGAGCTTTTGTCTTCTCCAGATGTGAACTGATGGACTGGTGTGTATTATTGTGATGTTTTTATCAGACTCTCATTCTGACGGCACCCATTCACTGCAGAGCATCCATTGCTGAGACACTGATGCAAAAACACATTTCTACAAATCTGATGAAGAAACAAACTCATCCTAATCTTGGATGGCCTGAAGGTGAGGATATTTTCATGTACTTTTCGAATTTTCATTTTACCACCAACCTGAGAGTCAAAAACACACGACACTTCTGAAATCCTCTTAATCTCAGACTATACTTTGCAGCAGAACAAGGCAAAGGCAAACGATCTGTGCTGCTCCATATTCATTTCATATCTCAATATACTCTTATTATACGACAGCTATCGACTTATTCTCCTTTAGGTGAAACATCTGACGACACAAACTCCGTTTAGTCTCCTGAGCAATGAAAGAGAAATAAAATCATCCTCTGGAAAGGCATCAGTTAAATCATCTGTAATAAATCTCTCAATCGTCTAAAGTGTGGATAAACTGTATTATTATCATCAGCAGCACTGATAATGAACACGAGAAACGATTAAAGCATCAGGGATATAGCAAAGCCTTTAATTAGGCATGAACTGAAACGATTTGAACTTCATTCTCCATTCAGGTGTTTTAGACCAGTCTTATTTTAGTCTCATTACTAGATACAGAGATAGAGGTATATTATAGTTCCTATTTTTATATTTACATTTGAGTCATTTTGTTGTGCATTTTGCCATTTTTTTATTTTAAATATACATGTACATTTTTATTTCATTTTTTTGCTTTTTGTACATTTATTTGAGTTATTTTAGTTTAAACTAAATGAGAAATGATGCCTGGGCAACAGGGTTAATATAGTTAACTAAAACTATACAAAAACCTTAAAAACTACTACTTTACTCGTAATTATTATATTTCAGCTGAAACAAGGCAACATTTTACATGTAGTTTAACTTGATGCAATAAAATGACTACAACTGGGAATAAAACTAACAAAAATGACCAAAACACAAACAAACTGAAATAAAAATGAAAAGAGAAAAATGTAATTAAAAATTAAAATTAATTAAAATATTAAAGAAAACTAAAATAGTATTTCAATACTAGAATAACACTAGCTGGCAAGTATAACTGAAATCAAATAAACTTAATATGGTTTATGTTATTTTATGTTTGTGTTATGTTATTTTATTTCAGTTAATGTTTATTTTATTTCAATTAACTTTTTTTTTTGACTGAAAGAAACTTTTTTTTTTTTGCGTTAGTTCAACTATCAACTATCATGACTTTGATAGATTTGACACATAACCTAAATACCATAATCATAAATAGGTTACCAAATACCATGGGCTTCTGGGTAATGTTAGTACATAATGTCGATTAAGTCACACACCGAGAGGAAACACCAGACATATTTCATTTGAACCTGTAGTGAAATAACATTTCACACACAAAAGCATTATGAATTTGCAATTTCTGTATCAGGAGCTGTACAGTGTTTATCAGCATGTGCATCAATCAGAGAGCATCTAGCACTGTTAACAACCGTGACTGTGAGCACTTCCATTGCTTTTGTGCTTCATTTATACTGCCTTGGGTTTATTTAACACATTTAGTGGCGTGCTAATAAAGGCTTATTTCACAATCTCACTGTTACATAATACATCAGTGCTGTCAAAAATAGCACAATGCACACAAATACAAGATGACACAAACGCACAGCATTTATATCCAATGCATGCACATGCAATACTGTAATGCAGAACACTGATGATATGCTGTTTCTAAACATCTGCACCCAAATCCACGACAGCTAACAGCTATAGGCTGTGTATGTATGGAAATGGACGTGTCACCTGATCTGTCTCCGGAATGAAACCGCACCGATCCGTCTTTATAAATCCCGACATGTCCCGCTCCTCCGGTCCCACCGGAATCCTCCAGAAACGAGCGACAGCACTGGTAACACACAGCCCACGCCTGCTCCTCGATGATGGGCTGCTTGTAGAGATGTCCAATCTCGTCCAGGGACAGATCGTCCTCATCCTCGCTGTCCATGATGGGACGCGCATCATCCTCATCATCACCTTCATCTCTCCTGCGAGCCATCGTCTCATCCTCTCCAGCAGAGAGGAGAGATATGATGATGATGATGATGATGCTCACTGCTGAATCTGCATCAGAAACGCGAAGAACGGCAAGCGAGGATCGAAAAGTAGGCGGAGCTTATTTAAAAAAAATAATGTTTACGTTTGAATATAAATAAATACACATCTATTTATATGTGTTCATCAAAGTGTAAGTGATCTACTTTGCATATCGAGAATTAAATAAAAATTACAATAAAATAAAATAATGCACAAGTAGGACTTATAGTTTGACATTTTAATTATTTACATTTTATTCTTAATCTTCATTTGACCCTCCGACTTTAGCACGCTCTAAATCTATTTTATCTATTTATTTTATTTTTTATTTATATATATAAAAACACTAGCCCCTTTTAACACTTGCAATCTCTATTCTATTTCTATCCTAACTACTTGTTTTCTTTTTTATTATAAAAAATATTATTATATTTATATTCTAACTACTTATTTAATTTTTCTATTATAAAAATATTATTCTATTTCTATCCTAACTACTTATTTAATTTTTTTATTATAAAACAATAGTATATTTCTATCCTAACTACTTATTTAATGTTTCTATTATAAAAAAATATTATTCTATTTCTATCCTAACTACGTTTTATTTTTATTATAAAAAATATTATTATATTTCTATTCTAACTACTTGTTTTCTTTTTTATTATAAAATATATTATTATATTTCTATCTTAACTACTTATTTAATTTTTTATTATAAAAAAATATTATTCTATTTCTATCCTAACTACTTGTTTTCTTTTTATTTATTATTTTAAAAATTATATTCTAACACTAGCATCCTCTATACTTTGTCTATTCTATCTACCAGTTTTATTTGTATTATATTTATACTATTTATATAAAAATAATAAATAAATAAATAAACCGTGCTTACTGCTAACTGAGACTTACCACAGCACTTACATTGTATCGCTCTTTTATTGATTTTGATCGCTTCTACTGTCCTCATTTAAGTCGTTTTGGATAAAAGCGTCTGCTAAATGACGAAATGTTATCAAATGATCTGTTATTTTAAAGCATCGCGATGTCAAGTGATGCATGTTACTTTTCTCAGCGCTGTTCAGAATGAACCAATCAGAGCGGTTTGTGATGACAGGTACATGTTATATTTACTAAATACATTTATAGAAATCGCAGAGGCGAATTTAAATTTTAAATTCAGATTAAAAAACCGTATACATAATACATTTAAACGATAATACTTTTTAGAGTATACACATCTCTAGTAATATATAAAACGTCCTGAGAATTGAATGGAAAAACTTCAGTATGACGTCAAGAATAACTCGCGTGCCAAATGTTTTATATTCTTTGAAATTGCACACCGTTTCGACAATCAAATTACATGCCAGTTATTAAAAATCAAATTAAATAATATATATATATACAACACATTCTCACATTCAGTTGTTTTGAACGCATTTTGCTGTCTGTGAGCCTCACAGATCTTATATCTCATATTTTTTATAGACTAAAAAACTATTTTTTTTCTTTCTATTGAAGTGGTTGGAATAATAATAATTATTAAATGATGACCGCAGTCATATGTGGTTTGTTTTGGGTGAAAACTTCAAATCTGTGTCCTGAGGTGGCGTTTATTTGCCACCAGAGGGCGATACGCGAACATTTCTTTACACACTTTCTCATTTGAGCGCTTTACCTGATTAATGATTTGTTTAAGGAATATTTCCATAACTTCAAGCTGGTATTTGATGAGATATATTTCTGGTGTAGTTTGACAGCGTCCTCCTCTCCTGTGTTGACAGATTAATCGTTAATACACCAGTAATGTCGTTGTCGCTTGGTAACCATCCCCAGACAAACGTTTAATTAATATTCATGAGCTCAAAGTTTGATTGGCTAATTTACCAACTGACTCGCCAACGTCTTGTTTTCAGCGAATCAGACGCGCCTGCGTCACATTACGTATTTAATATTCATTAGGCTGTTCTAGTTCTGCGCATGCGCTTTTTGAATTGCATTTTCAAAACAATGGCGGCAGACGGTTTGAGCATAACAGAGCAGTGGATCAGAGACAAACTCGACCTTCAGCACAGCTGTCTAGGTAAAACACTTCATATACTTATATACTCATTATTTGATGAACTAATACTTTGACTCATTTATCGCAGCGGATGTCCGGTCGTTGACTCTTCCGGGAACATATGAAGGGAAAATCTGTGGTTTAGGAACATCTCTAAAGAACTTTGTTCGTCTGAAATCTCTGGATCTGTCTCATAATGCGCTGACCACAGTTCAGGTGAAACATCTATATTAATATATCCTACACAACCAATCATTCATTTACTTATGTCGTATGTTATATGATATAATAACTGTATTATTTATTAATATATCCTACACAACCAATCATTCATTTACTTATGTCGTATGTTATATGATATAATAACTGTATTATTTATTAATATAGCCTACACAATCAATCATTCATTTACTTATGTCGTATGTTATATGATATAATAACTGTATTATTTATTAATATAGCCTACACAACCGATCATTCATTTACTTATGTCGTATGTTATATGATATAATAACTGTATTATTTATTAATATAGCCTACACAACCAATCATTCATTTACTTTTGTCGTAGGTTATATTTTATAAAAACTTTATTATTTATTAACAGTTTACAGAATCCATTATTGATTTGCTGTTGGTAATATTATATAAGATCTTTCTTATTTATTAATTTATTAACATAGTTTACAGAATCAATCATTTATTTGCTTTTGTCGTAGGTTATATTTGATAAAAACTGTATTATTTATTAATTTATTAACACAGTTTACACAATCAATTATTTATTTGCTTTTGTCGTAGGTTATATTTGATAAAAACTTTCTTATTTATTAATTTATTAACATAGTTTACACGATCAATCATTGATTTGCTTTTGTCGCAGGTTATATTTGACAATAGGTTTCTCATATATTAATGTGTGTACTACACTAGTGTTGTGTGTCTGTGGTGCTGAGTATACATATAACAGTATATATAATTGTGTGTCTGTGGTGCTGAGTATACATATAACAGTATATATAATTGTGCGTCTGCAGATCTCTAGTGTTGTGTGTCTGTGGTGTTGAGTATACATATAACAGTATATATAATTGTGCGTCTGCAGATCTCTAGTGTTGTGTGTCTGTGGTGCTGAGTATATATATAACAGTATATATAATTGTGCGTCTGCAGATCTCTAGTGTTGTGTGTCTGTGGTGCTGAGTATACATATAACAGTATATATAATTGTACGTCTGCAGATCTCTAGTGTTGTGTGTCTGTGGTGTTGAGTATACATATAACAGTATATATAATTGTGTGTCTGTGGTGCTGAGTATACATATAACAGTATATATAATTGTGTGTCTGCAGATCTCTAGTGTTGTGTCTGTGGTGCTGAGTATACATATAACAGTATATATAATTGTGCGTCTGCAGATCTCTAGTGTTGTGTGTCTGTGATGTTGAGTATACATATAACAGTATATATAATTGTGCGTCTGCAGATCTCTAGTGTTGTGTGTCTGTGGTGCTGAGTATATATATAACAGTATATATAATTGTGCGTCTGCAGATCTCTAGTGTTGTGTGTCTGTGGTGCTGAGTATATATATAACAGTATATATAATTGTGCGTCTGCAGATCTCTAGTGTTGTGTGTCTGTGGTGCTGAGTATACATATAACAGTATATATAATTGTACGTCTGCAGATCTCTAGTGTTGTGTGTCTGTGGTGCTGAGTATACATATAACAGTATATATAATTGTGCGTCTGTAGATCTCTAGTGTTGTGTGTCTGTGGTGCTGAGTATACATATAACAGTATATATAATTGTGCGTCTGCAGATCTCTAGTGTTGTGTGTCTGTGGTGCTGAGTATACATATAACAGTATATATAATTGTACGTCTGCAGATCTCTAGTGTTGTGTGTCTGTGGTGCTGAGTATACATATAACAGTATATATAATTGTGCGTCTGTAGATCTCTAGTGTTGTGTGTCTGTGGTGCTGAGTATACATATAACAGTATATATAATTGTGCGTCTGCAGATCTCTAGTGTTGTGTGTCTGTGGTGCTGAGTATACATATAACAGTATATATAATTGTGCGTCTGCAGATCTCTAGTGTTGTGTGTCTGTGGTGCTGAGTATATATAATTGTGCGTCTGTAGATCTCTAGTGTTGTGTGTCTGTGGTGCTGAGTATACATATAACAGTATATATAATTGTGCGTCTGTAGATCTCTAGTGTTGTGTGTCTGTGGTGCTGAGTATATATAATTGTGCGTCTGCAGATCTCTAGTGTTGTGTGTCTGTGGTGCTGAGTATATATAATTGTGCGTCTGCAGATCTCTAGTGTTGTGTGTCTGTGGTGCTGAGTATATATAATTGTGCGTCTGCAGATCTCTAGTGTTGTGTGTCTGTGGTGCTGAGTATATATAATTGTGCGTCTGTAGATCTCTAGTGTTGTGTGTCTGTGGTGCTGAGTATATATAATTGTGCGTCTGCAGATCTCTAGTGTTGTGTGTCTGTGGTGCTGAGTATATATAATTGTGCGTCTGTAGATCTCTAGTGTTGTGTGTCTGTGGTGCTGAGTATATATAATTGTGCGTCTGCAGATCTCTAGTGTTGTGTGTCTGTGGTGCTGAGTATATATAATTGTGCGTCTGTAGATCTCTAGTGTTGTGTGTCTGTGGTGCTGAGTATATATAATTGTGCGTCTGCAGATCTCTAGTGTTGTGTGTCTGTGGTGCTGAGTATATATAATTGTGCGTCTGCAGATCTCTAGTGTTGTGTGTCTGTGGTGCTGAGTATATATAATTGTGCGTCTGCAGATCTCTAGTGTTGTGTGTCTGTGGTGCTGAGTATATATAATTGTGCGTCTGCAGATCTCTAGTGTTGTGTGTCTGTGGTGCTGAGTATATATAATTGTGCGTCTGCAGATCTCTAGTGTTGTGTGTCTTGTAGGGGATCGAGCACTTGGAGATGCTGGAGACACTGAATCTGTACTATAACAGACTGGCGTCTCTGCAGGACATCTTCTCTCTGCACAAGCTGCAGAATCTGAAGGAGCTGGACCTGCGTCTCAATCCCGTGGTCAACAAACACCCGCACTACCGGTTGTACCTGGTCCACGCTATGACCACACTCCGCAAGCTCGGTGCATCATCTGTCTTCTGTCTGGTCTCCGCTGCTGTGATGACCAAACACATGAAAATACATGTTTCTATGTTCCTCTATTGCAGATGACTGTCCGGTGCGAGACCGAGAAAGAAAGGCGGCTCTCATGCATTTCTCATCAGAGGCTAATCTAGACACTAATCATAAGACACAAGACACGACGTGCAGGTGACGGTCCCAGAAGCACTGGTGTTATCGTTCACCAAGACTAGTAGAAACGGTTTTTATTAGTCGAAATATAAATATCAAGTTACACATTTAAACTTAAAAAAACATAGAAAAATTGAAATGTTGCCTTGGCAAATACTTAAAATACATTTTGTTTTAAATGGAAATAAAAATAAAGTTATATAGAAATATCTAGATAGTAAAAACTAATATTGAAAGTTTTAAGTCTACTTAAAAACACTGGCTTTCCTGTAATGTCTCACTCATATGGTTTGGTTTTTATCATTATTGATTGTCTATTTTATTTTCTTAAATGTTATGGTTATAATCTATTTATGGTTCTGTTTTAGTGTCATTTGCTTGTTCTTTCCTGTAAAGCACTTTGAACCGCATTGGTTGGTTTGTTTGGAAAAGTGCTGTATAAATACAATTCGATTGACTGATTGATAAAAAAAAATAGAATTTTACTTGAAATTAAAATGCAAACTGAATATGCAATAATAAAAGCTAGTTTATTTGATGATTAAATATTGTAACAGTCACACACACAGTTTCTTGGTTTTCAGTGATTATCGTCTGTTTTGCAGAAGCAGCGAGCGCAGAATAAAAGCCATGCAGAAGATGATGAAGATGCTCTCGTTTCTGGACGGGAACGAGGAAGATGCTCTTAATGATGTTTCTAGAAAGAGACCTGAAACTCTCTCGGTGCGCTTTGAGAACGAGCACAGGCCTCGTCTGTTACAGGGTAAAACACACTCGCTCTGACATGACTCATATCATCACCCAGCCACACAGATAAACGCTGATGCACCATATCAAATAATACATGGCAAATATTATACTTTAATGTGCCTCTATTATGGGTTATGAAAGGAGTCCACAACGACAGACTGACAAGCATGCAAGGACAAAAAACACTTTAATTTTCTTACAATATGCATTTTATTTTTACCTTATTTGCTCAACGAGTCCCAATGATTAATTTTTTCAAACCTAATCTAATCTAATTGGTTGATTAATTTAAAGCCGTTTGTGAGCTTTTAACGCTCCGAAAGCGGCACCTAGTGGCAAACAATGAATTTACATTTTCATTCACACCAATGCAATAATCACGTTTTCCCAGCTGACGAGCAATAAATGTGCTACTGTATTAAAAACGCCTGGTTTCACTGATTCAGAGTCGAGACTTTATACACGGAGCACTTTCAGTTTTAACCGGTGCAGGATGTTTTCATTCACTCACCGCATGAAATCCATAATAATGTTTATGTACATATCATCTATGTCTGTAACTAATTTTATTTTTTTTGTATTTAGAAAACCCTTCCGAATCAGATATCATACATTTAATCAATGATCCTGAGTGTGAAAGGTCGGCAAAACATAACGAGGTGCGTCGATTCATTTATTATATAAATTCTTTCTAAAAGCCAACAAATAAACAAACATATTTAAATATTAGCATTGTATTTCTTACTGTACTATAATTTGTTTTTATTTAACACTCACTTATTTAAAAATATAATCGTATTATTGCACTTTATTTTTTTTTTGTTAAATAAACTGCAATATTTTTGAATTATTATTACTATCAATAATTATTTATTTTTCTAGTTATATTTAATGGTGCACACTAAGTGCAGGGTGAGCACCAATCCAAATCTCCAGGTGCTTTCATGAGAACTGCATATTGTTATATTTATTATTTTTAATAAACTATATATATATATATATTTTTGTTTTCACAATGAATGTTTTCTTAATTGTCTGTCATGCAGGAGTCCGTTCCCAGGAGCTCGGATTATAAGACAGGTGAATATGTAGTTGTTATTCTCTGATTTCTACCTTCGTCTCATCACTGCTGTGGATGGAATAATAATATTTTTCTGATTGACACCGTTAGAGACTCCTGCTGGTTCTCAGAGAGTGAGTGTGACTCGTGCTACGGTTCGAGGAGAGAGCGTCTTTACAGCACATCCTACAGACATGCGGTCCGCTTCGCACGGTACTAGTATTATGCATTTAGCATACGCTTTAATCCAAAGAGACCTACAGTGCATTCAGGTTTTTGTCAGTATGTGTGTTCTCTGGGAATCGAACCCACAACCTTTTGCGCTGCTGACACAATGCTCTACCACTGAGCCACAGGAACACTATCCTGTGTGTTAAATGTAAATCAAAATAATGGCCGTTGTTGTTGTTGTTGCAGAGGATGATTGCACAGCCCTTATCTGGAGAAAGCAGCTTCAGGACCGAGCCAATCCAGTCCTGCATCCTCCCAGATTAACCAATCAGATCACAGCAACCTCATCAGCATCAGAGAGAAAACACAAACCACCGAAGGTGTGTAGTCT
This sequence comes from Oxygymnocypris stewartii, assembly GCA_003573665.1. Classification (NCBI taxonomy): domain Eukaryota; kingdom Metazoa; phylum Chordata; class Actinopteri; order Cypriniformes; family Cyprinidae; genus Oxygymnocypris; species Oxygymnocypris stewartii. Next base: position 57,926 of record QVTF01008210.1, read on the forward strand.
GCGACTCCTCAAACAGCTTTAAACATCGACTTCTTGATCTGAGCGCATGCTTTGTAGGGTGCGTACCGGAAGCCCATGGAGCTGCTCCTCAGCATGATGGAGGAGCTGTGGTCCGGGAAGAAGGAGAATCAACACAACAGGACCTTCCTCAGTAAGTGATGCTCTCCATAACGGAGCGGTCCAGAACCAGTCTCGCTGATCCAGTGCTCTCTATCCAGTGAAGATGGTTCAGATCCTCAGCATGATGGAGCAGGAGGTTGTGGGAGGAGAACAGGAGATACACACTCAGAAAGAGATGCTCAAAGCCTTGAAAACACGGACTGAGTTCCAGGAAAAACAGCATCGGTCTGAGACTGAAGATCTCCAACTCCAGCTTCAGCAGGCGCGAGAGTCCATCGTAAGAGCAAATCAATCGTGTAGTCTTATATTGAGCTAGAGCGTTATTAGCACATTAAGAGAAGCCCAGTGAGTGATTAGTGACATATTCCACATTTTCAGAAGAAATCAGTGAATATGACACAAAAAGCTATCATATCTTAATGTATAATCATTATATATGCACAAAATAACACATTACACGTACACAATCAGACAAAGAAAATAGTAAAGTTACATTACTTTTCAGTTTACAATGAAATATCAGAGATTACTAACATAAGTAATGTTTAATCTCATTTATTGACTGTCCTCGAATCTTTCGGCCCGGGGCTTGTTCATTTCACTTCGGATGTTCAAGGGCCTTCACATTGACAAAAATACATCTTTGGGGTTTTTTGTTATTAGAGGTAAATAAGCAAACCCAACCCAGATGACACAAACTTCCATAAAGTAACGAAGTAACACAATTAGTTACTTTTTATGGAGTAACACAATATTATAATGTATTACTTTCCAACACTGTTGCATATCAGGATTTATAAAAACTAATATGGAATATTTGAAATAACGAATAGAAATGATATGGCCCTTTATAATATTATATTATACGCTATATTGCCAAAAGTATTGGGTCAAGCCTTTGGGGTGATATAGTGTATGTAAACATGCCTCTTTTAGACTTGCACTCTATTCATTTACTGCTTGTTTCTTTGTTCTTCTGCGTTGTTTTTTTGGATAAAAGCATCTGCTAAATGACGAAATGTAAATGAGGTCATGCAGGGTAACACTAGGCATTGTTAGCTCCATATATGGTCATTTTGGGGATGAGACGCATGTACGCAAGTCTCTGTATTTTGCACAAGTACAGTTTTGCAAGACTAAAAAATGACACAAACCTGGCTTTAGTGCAGACGCAGACTTGGGATGAATCTACACCGAGTTTGGTGGGTATTTCCCCCCCGTTTGGAAGTAAATAGCGACTTTCATACAGCACACAGAGAAGTTGAAGTTGTTGGCAGTGACGTCTGCTGTTGTCTTTAATACAGCATGGTCTTAATGAACAGATGAAGAATGTGCTGCAGGAGAACGTGTCTTTACAGAAACAGCTGATCAAAGCAGAAAACAAGCTGCTGGCGTCTCGGCTGAAGACAAACACGCAGGACAGAGGTCAGTGTCTCAACACTTCGTTGTTGTAATAAAACCGGTTATTAATGTTGTGCTGCTGGATTTTAGGACAGCAGACGGTCCCTGTGGAGCTGAACGTGAACAGACACACAGTTCAGGAGGGAAAACGGAGCGACTGAGAGCTACAGGTCTGTGTCAGGACGATCCTAATGCTACACAGCTATAAAAGCCACCAGGTTTTGTGTTGATTTGGTCTGTTTCGCAGGTGTTTGATTGCCAGGAACGAGCGTTTGCTGCAGCAGCTGGAAGAGGCTGTGATGAACTGACTGCTGCAAATGAACAACGCTCCTCCGAGAGATTTATTATACATCTGACCTTTACAAGATGAGTTATACCTTGTTTTATATACACTCTAAAGCAGTATGGCTTCTGTTTATTCCTCCGTCTGAGAATCAATCACACATGCATATCTTGAAGTTGTTGGGTTTGTTTCTATTCAGACTCTTAAACAGGATTTCTGTGCATCCTAATTAGCCCTTCCACAAATTAAGGCCTTAAATCAGGGCAGAAGGTCTTATATTCATGAAGTCGTGGCATTAATTGTCACATGCCCTGCAAAAATCTTATTTTCCAATGCAAATATTTAAACATCCTTAAACCAAGATACATTTACTTGAAATGCAAAATTAAGATTTTATGCTTAAAACAGGAACAAATCATTATAAACCTGAAATATTTTCTCAGCAAAGCCGGCTTCTTGTCTTGTCATTGTTCTTCTCGATGTATCTTGATTTAAGAAACCCTTTGATTTGGGCCTTATATTGTTTAATTGGTCTGACACACGTCTTAAATTGACCTTGATTAAACCCGCAGAAGTCTCCGATCCAGAAACCACTAGCCCCGATCTCCTCTACTGCAGAACACAGTCGCTCCAGTCTTCATGTGCGTTGGAAATAAAGATCCAAGCAGTTTTTTATTCAATACGACACGTTAAAATCGCTTTACCATCACCATATGACATGCATGTCAGGACATTACAAAATAAGACAGTATTGTTCCTCAAAACGGAGGGTTAACAGTATTTGGCATTAAGCACACAAAACATTAAATACAACGACACATTTTGTGGTTTGTTATCATAAATATGAGTCACTTTCTGCTGGAGAGCTTGATATTTATGATCCATAGCCACTATTCTTATCTGAAAATAGATGTTCTGTAGAAGAATATGTCTGAATATACTCTCTCACTCCATAGATATGGATAATATATCGTCTATTACAAAGTTCAGGGTTCCCACCATCACGGAAATATCAGGGAGCTCAAAATATGTCATTTTCAAATCTTACAAGTTATTTTCAAAATGTGCTCTATTCTCTATTGGCTGAAGTAAAACTTAATTGTGAGTGAATCATTATTTTGAGTCATATAAAAAAAAAAAAAGTGAATCAGCGATTCACAAATCAGTTTATCACATAAAAAACATTTAAGGTCTTAAATTCTAAAAAATACAAATGCATACAGATTTGACTAGTAATGCACTGTTTTGAAATGTTAAGTAAACTAAATACTGTGCTTGCATTGAGTAAAACTTGTTTGCAAGCCATAAAGTGGTCTGATATCTTTTGAGTGAATCAGTGGTTCACAAATCAGTTTGATTGATTCATTAGGCCAGGGATCCTCAAATCTGTCTCGTGAGATCCTAGATCTAACCCTGATCAAACACACCTGAGCGTGCTAATCAATGTCTTCAGGATCATTAGACAATCACAGGGAGGTGAGTTCAGATCTAACCCTGATCAAACACACCTGAGCGTGCTAATCAATGTCTTCAGGATCATTAGACAATCACAGGGAGGTGAGTTCAGATCTAACCCTGATCAAACACACCTGAGCGTGCTAATCAATGTCTTCAGGATCATTAGACAATCACAGGGAGGTGAGTCTGATCAGGGCTGGAGCTGAACTCTGCAGGAGAGTAGATCTCGAGAGCTATATTTGAGGATCACTGCATTATTTAAAGAAAAAGCACATCCAGTATTCACGAGCGGCTGGAAATCTCACCGAGAGCCACAGGAGTGTGGGAACCCTGAAGGTTGGGTCTCGTCCAGCGTGGTCAGATGGCAGTGCGTTTATGAATAAATCTGAACACTAGTCATGGTAAAGGGAATGTATTCGTTTAGACGTATATCATGCCAGCGTTAGTTACAGCATGCCACTTGTCATGTAAACATTGTTCTGTAGCAGAAACACTGCACGGACGAAAAACAGCAAAGTGCCTCGATATGACGTTAAATATAACAACAGTGCTTTTCAAAATAAAACCACAGCAGAATACCTTTTAATATTTCATTTGCAGCTTGATCTATTGCTGATAACCAGGCCCAGACACAATCTGCAGGCGTAATCGCATTTTCAATGCTGCATAATGGATTTTAATATGCTAAAATGAGCTTATAATAAAGCTTAGAGTAAGCAGAAAGATCATCAGATTAGCCGAAGTATTTCAATTTGCATGTTCAAAAATAATTCAGCGCTGCAGATTCTGTGTGGGTCTGATTATGTGTTAAAATCATTAGAAACCTCAGCTAACTATTTGTTCTTGTCTTGTTTGACCAGAGCTTGTAGTTCAGATACACAGACGAGTCTTTGTGAGGACCGTGTTTCTCGCTGGTTTGATATTATTCAGTCCATGTTCAGGTTAGATATTGTGATCCTGAACATTTGCTGATGGGGTTTCTTTTCACGTACAATAGTTAATCATTCCACAGTTAAAACACACAGGCAGCGTTTCATATTACGCCATTAGAAATACATAGTTATGCCATCAATACAAAAAACATCGACCTAACTACTAGATGTACAATCTTGAGCACCAGCGGTCAGTTCTTTATGCATCAAACAATTATTTACGATGCTTGGACTTTTGCATGTTGTTGTTTTAAAATCTATATGAAATGCAAACAAAATCGGAAGTTTAAATTAAGTCAGTTTTTTTAAGACATGAATGCATTATTTAACCGTGCAGAAAATATCCTCACCCTCAGGCCATCCAAGATCAGGTTTGGAGAAATGTGTCTCTGCATCAGTGTCTCAGCAATGGTTACTCTGCAGTGAATGGGTGCCGTCAGAATGAGAGTCCAAACAGCTGATTAAAAACATCACAGTAATCCACACCACCAACAAAATGTTTGTAAAAAACAAATCATCAAGATGTTTTTAACTCAAATATGAGTCCATAATCCATAACACTTCATCCAGTGAAAATGATGGATTTGTTTCTTTTGTTTTAAAATGTTAACTGATGGACTGGCGTGGTGTGGATTATTGTGATGTTTTTAATCAGCTGTTTGGACTCTCATTCTGACGGCACCCATTCACTGCAGAGTAACCATTGCTGAGACACTGATGTGATGCTACATTCCTCCAAATCTGATGAAGAAACAAACTGAGGGTGAGCACATTTACAGCAAGTTTTATTTTTGGATGAATCGTTCCTTTAAATTTTGTGTAAATTAGCCAATTCAATTTTAATATATTTTATTTTGGGCCTGAAGCATACTCTAAACGCATGACCTCCGAATGCCAAAGTCCTGGGAATGATTCCCAGACAGCGCATGAACTGATCAAATGTAGACCTGAAATGCGATGCAAGTTGCTTCGGATAAACGCATTTGCCAAATGCATTCACAAATAAATGGCAAACGTGGAATCTTAGTTTTGTGTGTTGTTGTAACACAAATTATAGGACCACTGCATTACTCAAGCGTTTGCCGAGCATATTCCAGGCCTGATTCTACTGCATCAATAGAGAAGCCACAAATATTCATGTCAATATTCACGACAGATTATCAGGAAACACTTTCACTAGTAGAGCGTGCAATACTGTAGTCACTTGTCTTTCTCTTGGCATCATCGTGTTTGTTAGGAACGTACCAGCTGGTGACGTCGGCGTTTAGATGTAAACAGCGTTCCAGTTAATAGAAACACTTACAGGAAGAGGAACATAAACTCAATGTTATTCACAGAAAAAGACGTACCCTCGATGGGAAATCCGTTTGTGCTTTATAGAGTGGCGTTCACCGCTGGATGGAGATCTCACATGGGTTTTTGTGGAGGTTTTGATACTTTCTTCTCATATGACCCCGCGTGCTTGTATCCGGAGACGTATCCGGACTTGTCCACCTCTTCCACCCGCCCTGCCTTGCCCTTCCCGCGGCCCGTCGGGTCGAAGCGCTCCTTGTGCGATCCCGTGAACTTGGTGGTGTCGGTCAAACGGGACACGGTCGGGGAAGCCACGGCTCTCTGTGAGTCCAGAAAGAGACTTATGATCAATTCTGTCTCTTGTGCTCACCAAGGCTGCATTTATTTGATACATTAAAAACATTAACATTGTGAAATATTATTACAATTTTAAATAACTGTTTTCTATGTGAATATATGTTAAACTGTAATTTATTTCTGTGATCAAATCTGTATTTTCAGCATCATTACTCCAGTCTTCAGTGTCACATGATCTTCAGAAATCATAATAATATACTGATTTACTGCTCAATAAATATTTCTGATTATTATCAATGTTGAAAACAGTTGTTCTGTGTAATATTTTTGTGGAAACCTTCATACATTTAATTTTTTTAGGATTCACAGTTGAATAGAAAGTTCAAAAGAACAGCATCTATTTAAAATCGAAATCTTTTGTAACATTAGAAATGTCTTTACGATCACTATTGACCAATTCAATGCATCCTTGCTAAATAAAAATATTAATTTCTTTAAAAAAAATTATACTGAAGCCAAACTTTTGAACATTACTGTATAAGCTCAGGATGCCTCCATATTTATCATCACTGCCATATATTCATCATTATTATTACATTTAGAAATCAGCAGATGGTTTAGTTATTTAAAACCAATAATAAATATATAAGTAGATTTCATCTGCACACCACAGAAAAGATTACCAAACTTTTTTAGTCAGCCAATCCAGTTTGATATTTCAATTACTTAACAACAAATTCACATGTTTTGGTTATTTGTATGTTGGTAAAGTGTCACATTAAATGCAGGTGTGTTTTATTTTGAATTATTTAACCTTTTTATGATTTAATTATAAGCTTTTCATCAACTCATGAACCCTAGTTTACATGCATTTATCAAACATTTCTCCAAAGCGACTGAGAAACGATACGATCCGTGCTTTTTGGTTTCGAGAAAGAGCAGCACGTCTGCTGTGGGCTTTACCGTAACTCCAGATATAACGGGAGATTTCCCTTCGATCAGTTGGTAAAGCTCTCGCGCGGCGTCCTCGCTGCTCTTATCTTTGCAGCGTTTCCTGGACAGCTCTGCCAGCGCTTCTTTGAACTGGCTGTATGTAATAGTGCGGGCAGATTTGTTCCTAGAAAACAATGACAACGGATGAAAAACCCGTCAGTATATTTGGTGGCATCAAATATAAACAGAGCAGAACACAAACCAGCAAGACCTGATTGAAAGAGCTTCTGTAAACACATCAGAAATGCTTTGAGAGACACTGAAATGAAAATATCAAACATAATTAGCAGCTTGGATGCTGTGCTTCTGTTTCACATGAGAGGGTCTGAACAATATGCGGGTCAGTAAATGAGGATTTGTGAATGAAATATGATTTGAAGGCATAGTTGAAAATGCTGTTCATTTATTCGCCCTCAGGCCATCCAAGATGTAGATGAGTTTATTTATTTAGTAGACCTCAAGACATCATCAGGAGTCACTGGTATTCATTTTGTGTTGCCTGATATGCGTTTTTTTGACTCTCAAAGTGCCGGCAGCCATTGACTTGCATTTTATGAATCCGCAAGAACCACAGTTTCAGCAAAACACTTCTTTACTGTTCATCTTGTATGGCCCGAGGGAGAACAGCTAATTCTCATTTCATGTGAACGGTCTCTTGAAGTTTGCATGGTAAGTGCCTGGATAAAGGCCACTGAGCAGACGCGTGTGATCACACAAGAGCGGCCAGTTTTCCAGTCTTTCATTTCAGAGGAACAAATGCACTTCTAATCGTCTTTAAAAGAGAGGAAATGCTTCCCGTATCTGTAGTTGCTGCATCAAGGGCCAAGCGTCCAATCAAACCGCGCGGTATTTCGTTTACTTCAGTACGATAAACAGTTTTGGTACTGTGTTTGCACGCCAAAATCAGCGTCCCAAAGCAGAAGCAGAAGAGAATGGCTGATTTATCTGGTCTTGAAACAGGATTTGCATTATGACTCCAGGCAAGCACTTACAGCGAATGCATTCGGCTCGTAAAGCTGCACATAGTAACACAAACACAAACAGCCTTTACCGTGGTGATCGGGCCCATAAAGCCCGTCGTCTCCCCCTGCGGTCATAGCAACAAGCCTGGGTAAACACGCCTCTTTGGCTTTATAATTCATTTGACTTCTTAGCGGAGCAGTTTTGTTTGTGTGATCCTTCAGCGCTGCGACTGTTCCTGCTGCCTAATGTCAGACGCTGTTCTCTCGCTCTCTCACTCACTCTCTCTCTCACTCACACTCTCTATCTCTCTCTCTCTCTCACTCACTCTCTCTCTCACTCACTCTCTCTCTCACTCACACTCTCTATCTCTCTCTCTCTCTCACTCACTCTCTCTCACTCTCTCTCTCTCTCTCTCACTCACTCTCTCTATCTCTCACTCTCTCTCTCTCTCACTCTCTATCTCTCTCTCACTCACTCTCTCACTCACTCTCTCTCTCACTCACACTCTCTATCTCTCTCTCTCTCTCACTCACACTCTCTATCTCTCTCTCTCTCTCACTCACACTCTCTATCTCTCTCTCTCTCTCACTCTCTCTCTCACTCACTCTCTCACTCACACTCTCTATCTCTCTCTCTCTCACTCACTCTCTCTATCTCTCACACTCTCTATCTCTCTCTCTCTCTCACTCACTCTCTCTATCTCTCACTCTCTCTATCTCTCTCTCTCTCTCACTCACTCTCTCTATCTCTCACTCTCTCTATCTCTCTCTCTCACTCACACTCTCTCTCACTCACTCTCTCTCTCTCACACACTCACTCTCTCTCTCTCTCTCTATCTCTCTCTCACTCACTCTCTCTCTCTCTCACTCACTCTCTCTCTCACTCACTCACACTCTCTCTCTCACACACTCACTCTCACACTCTCTCTCTCTCACACTCTCTCTCTCACTCACTCACTCACTCACTCACTCTCTCTCTCTCCCACACTCTCTCTTTCTCTCTCTCTCTCTCTCTCTCTCTCTCTCTCTCGAGCATGTGCTGAATGCTTTCATATTTATACATATACATAGACATACATATGCTGTTATTAACACATAAAAAACCGCTCTGCATCATATTTGCTGAATGAAACCAACACTTATTTCTCATTTTGATGTACAAACTCCAAAAGTAGTTTGATAGCATCACATTTTTTACTAAACATGATGCATTTTGTAGCATTTTTGTTTTTGACAAGTAAGGGTGAAGCAGTCTTGTATTTTCATACACGAAATGTATGACACATTTTGAAAGCTACTGTTTGTCATTAAAGCCAAAACTTTTATTTTGATAAGTGCATTAAAGCTGACACATACTGTAAGTTATGTTGAGGGGGTAAAAAATACTTATATGAAGTTTTTAATTGATAGTTTTGAACTCAGCATTATCAATTAGGTAATATTATATAAGAGGCAAATCATAGGAAGTCTTTTTATTTAAAGAATTTAATCAAAATGAAACAAGTTTATGATTCAAACAAGAACAATGGGCTCAGAAAAAATTACTTCATTGAAACACAAAAGTAATATTCATTCTGACAGATGTTTGTTTATTTCTTTTAAGCATAAACTCGTATCATTTTGTTCAGCTTCTCAGAAAACAAGATTTATTTTCTTCAATTTGCATCTCAACTAATTGTACAGTATCTTGATTTACAGAAGTTTAAATATGTATTGGAAAACAAAAATGCTGTGGAAGATTATTTTTTTCGCAGTGCATGCAATGATTTGTGGCAGGGAAAATGAAAACCTTTTTAAACCCACAGAAACTCAGTCTATTTGTCTGTAATGTGGTATTACGTGCTGAATGGAGGAGTATGGTAATGTTTGCAGTGCTGTGTGCTGTAGCTTTAATTGTGCCGTGGCTTTATCAAGCATCATTAACATCAATCGGAGGGGTTTTAATCTGTCACGGTCCGCACTGATTAAACGAGACACGTGCCTTTTGTTCTGATGCTGTACGACTGCAATCTTGATCTTTGGCCTGAGTCTCTGCACACATGCGGACTACACGCTCTGTTTGGCTCATGCAGTCAAGCTCAAATAGGTCAAAAAACAGCTGAAAACCATCAAATCATTTTGCTAAAATAACTTGCTTGCTTTAAAAGACCTGAAATATAACACAAGAGTTGTTTGGACTACTGTCGTGATATTGTAACATTTTTTTTTTTGTCCATGAAATAATAATTATAATAATACTCATATAATCGCAAACAGGTTTGGACTGACTTCCTTTTTTGGTTGCACTTTTCCTTTAAATCTATGCATTTAGCAGACGCTTTTATCCAAAGCGACTATTCAGGTTATACATTTTTTCATTATGTGTTCCCTGGGAATCGAACCCACAACCTTTTCCCCTGGGAATCGAACCCACAACCTTTTCCCCTGGGAATCGAACCCACAACCTTTTCCCCCTGGGAATCGAACCCACAACCTTTTCCCCTGGGAATCGAACCCACAACCTTTTCCCCTGGGAATCGAACCCACAACCTTTTCCCCTGGGAATCGAACCCACAACATTTTCCCCTGGGAATCGAACCTACAACCTTTTCCCCTGGGAATCGAACCTACAACCTTTTCCCCTGGGAATCGAACCTACAACCTTTTCCCCTGGGAATCGAACCAACAACCTTTTCCCCTGGGAATCGAACCTACAACCTTTTCCCCTGGGAATCGAACCTACGACCTTTTCCCCTGGGAATCGAACCTACGACCTTTTCCCCTGGGAATCGAACCTACGACCTTTTCCCCTGGGAATCGAACCCACAACCTTTTCCTCTGGGAATCGAACCCACAACCTTTTCCTCTGGGAATCGAACCAACAACGTTTTCCCTGGGAATCGAACCTACAACCTTTTCCCCTGGGAATCGAACCTACAACCTTTTCCCCTGGGAATCGAACCAACAACCTTTTCCCCTGGGAATCGAACCTACAACCTTTTCCCCTGGAAATCGAACCCACAACCTTTTTCCCATGGGAATCGAACCCACAACCTTTTTCCCATGGGAATCGAACCCACAACCTAACACTAATGTTAATGTATGCCACATCTAGCATGCATTGGTTGTTTCTGCCTCTCGTTTCTGCTCAGCCACGTTGTTCTGATGCTGTCTAGCAGAATAATCTTTATTCTCGCTCAGTCAGGGTGAAGAATCTCTTCACTACTGCAGGCTTTATAAAAGGCAGAGGATCTCTTCCATGCATAAATGCTACAAAGATTTAGATCAATTCATTCTCCTATTTGAAGCAGCACTGTTCTCTAAACATCTGAAGACTGGATGTTTAAAGGCGAGATCAGTGTGTACGGTGCTCTATATTAAGGGCACATTATTCAAATCTGGCCCTACTGAAGCAGCGATGACTCTTTCTGTCCTGCAGTCATCAGGGTTATTCAGCATGAGCCATCATGGCCTGACTGTGGGGGGGGGGAGAACCAGAAAAACATCAACACAGCACAACTGTGTTATTTTACTTTCATTGATACGCTATTATTCTATATTGTTTTTGTTAATATTCTGATTAAGATTTTATTGATATATATTTTTTTCTTACATTTTAGTTTGTTTTAATATTTTTTTGTGTATTTTCTTTTTTTAAGTATATAATTACAAAAATATTTATTAGATAAATATATAAATAATTTATTTAATAATATTAAATAATATAATAAACTTAGATAAATCAATAAATTATTTAATAATATTAATAATATTACTTATTATTTTGTTATTTTAACACTTCAACTTTAATTAAACAAAAAACTGTTTTATCTCTGTTAATGTTTATTTTATTTTAAGTAACTATTTTTGGTTTTATACAATGCATATTCAGAAAACAAAATTGTTACAGAAAACCGCTACATTCCTATACTCCAAAGCTTATTGCACTGGTTCAATATTTTGACGCACGCAATTCTTGATTTTTTTCCAATCTGTAAACATGCACATATTACATAATGCACAGATCGGTAAAGAAATGCAATTTTGTCCCTCAGTTGGAGCATTTGTCTGACACAGCTTTATAAAAGAGGCTGTATGTTTTATGATTTAATTTGAAATGCACATGTGAGGTATGAATGAATACATGCATATTAATCTGTCACTCCCTTGCATCGTCCCTGCATGATTTGCTAACCTGACCTGAACCTGCTGTGAAAGAGTGGCGTATTAAGAGGAGGAACGGATGCGAGTGAGTAAAAGTGGGTCAGATGACCAGATGTGATTTAAAACCACGGCCCAAATCAGATCTCAGTGTTTACACGCATGCAACATCTGTGTTTATGTGTATGCCACACTGAAAGTGAAAGTAACGTTACATACGGCCAAGTATGGTGGCCCATACTCAGAATTTGTGCTCTGCAATTAACCTATCCAGAGTGCACAGCACACACACACACACACACACACACACACACACACATGGAGCACTGGGCAGTCATCTATGCTGCGGCGCCGGGGAGCAGTTGAGGGTTCAGTGCCTTGCTCAAGAGCACCGCCGGGGAGCTGACTTACTTGACTTTGGAGAAGACTATGTCCACGTCTGTGAGGGTGATGTTCTTGCCATCGATGACGCTGCAGTCTTTACACAGTTTGGACCAGTTCTTGCCGTTCATGTCTTTGCCGGTGGCTCGTGTGTCTCCGTGGATGGCGAAGCGGCGGAAGGACTCCTCCAGCGCGGTGACCTCCACAGGCGTTTTAGCTCCCGCTCCTCCGTCGCTCGTGCCGTTGGACGCGGAGGACAGGCGTTTGGCTGCGTGATCTTTTGGGGGTTCGCTGTGTGCCCGCATGGGTGAACTGTTGGGTACGGGGTGTTTGGCGGTCTGAACTTTAAACTCCTCCATGTTGCTGGTGAAGAACGTGAATAGTTAATACTGCTGCAAAAGAGTGTTTGTGCATCTTTCTTCACTATAAATGACACATGATTTGATGGTATGTAATGCAAAGACTAAACTAATTATAATTCAAGTAATATATGTGACCCTATATGTGAGTCGCTGGGGTGTAATAGCCAACAATACATGGTATGGTTCAAAATCATCAACTTTTTCTAATGCAAAAAATTATTTGTGTTATATTTCCTACCGCAAATGTATCAGCTTAATTTTTGATTAGTAATATGCATTGCTAAGAACTTCATTTGGACAACTTTACAGATCATTTTCTCAATATTTGGATTTATTTGCACCCTCAGATTCCAGATTTTCAAATAATTTTTGAAAATAATCTCAGCCAAATATTGTCCTATCATAACAAACCATACATCAATGGAAAGAAGACATTTTATATATATTCATAATTGAATGTAAATGTGATGAGAATAGATATTTATAATATAATTATTTTATATTTAATTATTATATCACATTAAAAATATATAATGCACATTTCACACACACACACACACTCAAACACACACACACACACACACTCAAACACAGACACACACACACTCAAACACACACACAGACACACACTCAAACACTCAAACACACACACACACACACACTCACTCAAACACACAGACACACACACACACACACACAGACACTCAAACACACACACTCAAACACACACACACACACACACACACTCAAACACACACACACACACACACACTCAAACACACACACACACACACACACACACACACAAACACTCAAACACACACACTCAAACACACACACACACTCAAACACACAAACACACACACACACATTTTATATAGTAAATGAATCTCCTATAATTCCACACATTTAAAACATGCAGCTTTACAAGATTTTTAAATTCAAGATTACAAATGCATAAACCTGAAGTTATTTTACCTGAATATCTTTGAAAATACATTTCTCTTCCAGTCACAATCAACTCAACAGCCTGCGTCTCGTTCAAATCAATTCAAGTTCACAGTCATTTTAGGCATCTTATCTTACATACTCTATACTCACGAGTGTGTATTTTCACATCACCAGTAAAATAGCGCTTAGCTTAGCATCTGAAGTCTGACCTTTGCCCTGTGCTGCCCCTCCAGAGCTCTGCTCCCACGTCAGCGGCGCTCGCTCTCAGTCGCTCGTCGTTTTTCTTGATGCAGCTGTAATCACAACAGGACTTTTGCAGTGAATGAAAGCATTAGATGCTTAAAAGCAAAGAGCATAGTAACACAAATAGTAGTTTTGAACTCGAGTGTTTTATAATGTGAAGCTGCTTTAGCGCAGATTCATTCATTTGTTGTGAATCAAATCATCTTCTGGTTTGAGTCCAACAAGTCCAAATAAATAAACCAGATGAAGCAATTCACTGGATCACTCAAAATAGCCATTATCTCATGATTATGTAATGCATTTACAGGGCTCTAGAGTGCGACCTAATTTCTCAAGGGTGCGACTAAAAAAAAACTTTAGTCGCACTGGTGCGTCCAGCCATTCGAGAAAACAAAACAAAAGTCTCCGCGACTCAGAAAGTCTCTCTGCTGTTCGACAACAGACACGTTAGTCTCATATCGTGGTCTAAACCAATCAGAGATAGTGAAGGGCGGACCCCCCCTCTGATTGGCCGTGGTCCAGATATTCCTGCATGTATGTGTGTGTGCGTTTGAAGATGCGTGTGCTGCTGCTGTCAAACAGAGAGAGAGGTTAGTAGTAGAAATGCACGCAGCTCTTTCTCTGAATCTGCTCTATTCAGTGAATGTCTGACAGTCCCTCCAGGATTATGCGATCGCTGAATTTATCGCAAAATCAAGAAAACTCCGCTATTTTCCAAATTGCCGCAGATTTTGCGCTTAGACGCGTCTTGTGACGTCATCGCAATGCGCATTCAGTCAAAGAAAGGTTGTTTCTCAGTTCCAAAAATGGAATGAACAGCTTTGCGTTCTCATCATGCCCGATTTACAAGAGCTACATCGGACAAACGAACCGAAAGCGGAACGAATCCGCGCTACTCGTTTGGGCTACAGACCGTTTATCTGCTCGGACCGGAGCCGCGGGCTGCTCTCGATCACGCGACACCGTTATACACAGCGCTGGGAGATACAGTGAATAAAGTAGAATCAATAACATCTCTGTTAAATCTTGTGAGAAGCCTTCAAATTCGGCACAGAATTATGTTAAAGCTACAGACATCAGAACAAACGCCACTGATGTGGAAACCAGGATAAACATTGTTCAATAAACACATCTCCACCATTCACCATGGATTTAATATAACTAACGTTACAGGAACAACTTGTGGCAGAAATGGTCTAATGTCTTAAACTGTTTTTAAATGTTTCACACAACTTTTCCCAGCACTTCAAAGCTTTAAGTATTACCGAATTTTAAAGTTATTTTTAATGTGATGACATTATTTTTTCATCCTTCATAGGTTGCCCCATTTATAAAACTAAAAGTTTCATAATGTAGGAAAGCAAACACTTATTTAAAAATAAAAACATTACATTACCACTATTAGATGGCTGCAGAGAAGTACTTGTAGGCTTATCAGCCATTTCCACTCCCTAATATATATATATATATATTATTTATTAAATTATATTTAGACATTATGAATGACATTGATAAAAGTTAATTTTGAACTGCATCTCAACTCCCCAGACAGCACAAGTATATCTGTAAGACGTCTGATAAAGATCTGGGAAACATCTGCTGTGTAATCTGATAAACGTCTCAGAAGCAGTTTTACATGCATTTAATAAATCTCTATTTGATATCTACATCTACTGGAAACATATTAGAGACGTATTGCAGATGAGCAAACACACTTAAAAATACCTCTTGAATATGTAAATGCAGACATCTCTGAGATGTACATGTGTGATTAGGGTGAGTGCTTTACTGTCAGGTGCTGGTTCTGTAGGACTTAAAGGCACTGGTGCTGGTGTCCTTAAATGCTAGTCTGGAGCCCTACAATGGTTCTCGAAGTTAGAAAAGTCATAACAATATTAGAAGAATGTTGTATGTGGTATATTTTGAAGGATTTTTTAATAGGTTTAAGGGGAGGGTTTGAGAAGCACTGCACTAGAGCATCCCTTCATTCAGACACAGTGGAAGATCTGATCAGAATCAGTGTAGAGGAGTCAAGTCTGGAAGATGTTGATGCTAGAGAGAGTGTGGTCAGCTGGTTTAGCCGAGGACAAACTACAGGAGTTGGCCACCCGAGGGGCATGTGACTGCAATGGAGGATAGTCCATAATACATTGAGCCATGAGATGTTCAGTTTGACAGCCTTACAACACTTAATTTAGATGTTCTTTTTATTTAATTTATCTTGAGATGTTTTAAGTTTAAATATTAGCTCAGTGAAGCACTTTAAGCACCATCACTTTTTCAGTAAGTTACCTTTCTTGTAGAATTGTGCTTCAAATAAAGAACGTTATGTTGACCTGATTGTTAGTTAATCGTTTACTAGTAAATATTGCCTTTATGAAAATGTGGGTGCACCTAACTTTTGTGCCGGTGCACCTAAGAAAAAAAGTTAGGCGCACCAGTGCACCCAGTGCAAAAAGTTAGTCTAGAGCCCTGATTTATACAAAAAAAAAGATTTTGGGTTGAATATCTAACATAAATAACTATAGAATACCTTTAATATGATATAAAATGACTATAATATCATGCTATTGTATTCTAGCACACAGTTTGCTTCAGGTTAAACATCACGAAGATGAGAAAAACATGATATAACCGTCCACAATGAGACACAGATGCTCAGCATTACTCATTCTTCACGCTGGTTAGTTCAACTTTCACAAGAGCAAATGATCAAGATTGAGTCATTAACAAGTCAAAATTAGACATCTAAATGATCTCGTTTACTTTAAAAGCAGAAGATGACATTATTCTTATAAAGATATCAGTGCGGAAACATCTAAATCGTTCAAAACTAAACCCAACCGTGATTGGTCGCTTCACACGTCACATGGCCTCTTCCTGTCTAAGTGGGCGGTGCTTAGTCAGAATAACCCCCGATGTGCTGATGTCAAGCGTCTGACTAATCTCACACGATTTCAGTCACACATTTGTCCTGGTACCAACACCAGAGACTATTAATAATCGCTAAAACTACATCAGACGATGCTCACCTCCCAGAGGCTCCCATAATGCACTGCAGCAACCGCATTAGCCCTGCAAAGACTAATTCAAATCCAGAACTTAGTTGTTTTAAAGCACTAAGTCAAGCGTTATAAAGCTCAGCCTGAAGCGTCTGTCCCGACTCAAGCGTCAGGAGCTG
This sequence comes from Oxygymnocypris stewartii, assembly GCA_003573665.1. Taxonomy (NCBI): domain Eukaryota; kingdom Metazoa; phylum Chordata; class Actinopteri; order Cypriniformes; family Cyprinidae; genus Oxygymnocypris; species Oxygymnocypris stewartii. The sequence goes on from QVTF01008210.1 coordinate 74,923, forward strand.
GATCTGTCTTTATGCTCTTCACAACAGAGCTCTGTAGGCCAAAGTGAACTCCTCGAGTACAGTCAATGTACAAGAAGA
>QVTF01008210.1:82500-95000 GCA_003573665.1 Oxygymnocypris stewartii
TAATACTATATTATATTTTATTTTAGCTGTATTTCATTTACTGAATTCGACTTGTGATTAAATCTCATAGTACTTTATATTGTGAAATTCTGGAGAGAAAGTCAGGACTGTAAGATAAAAAGTTGCAATCATTTTGACTTTTTTGGTACATTTTGACTTTTTTGGTACAATGTTCAAGACTTCAATAATTTTTTCTGTGTATTGAATATGTTTATGGTGCAAACAAATAAAAATGTTTATTCTATAAAAAAGTGCTTTACAATGTACATGCTACTAAGTGCCTCAAACAAAGGATTCCTTCAAATTCCCCCCCCCCCCCCCCCCCCCCCCCCCCCCCCCCACACACACACACACACACACACACACACACACATGACTGTTTTAAACTCTTTGGGTGTAAAACAATACACAATAAAGCTCTATATAAAGGCATCATTCATTAAGATTCATTTGATTCGTTCAGGAGTGAAGTAAATGGTTCTTTATGAATGGTTCACTTAATCATTAGGCTTGTTCGACTTGAAGCGGATCATCACCATCAGTGTGTGACAAGCTGAATAAATGAGCTTTCCATTGATGTATGGTTTGTTATGATCGGACAATATTTGTAAATCTGGAATCTGAGGGTGCAAAAAAATCTAAATATTGAGAAAAACATCTTTAAAGTTGTCCAAATGAAGTTCTTAGCAATGCATATTACTAAAAATGAATTTTTGATATATTTACTGTATTATATTTACTCATACGGATGTATGCCAGTAAGGGCTGTGTGTAAACCTCACTCCCCTGACCTCAAAAAGAGGTGCTCTCGCGACTCTAGCGTTCCTTGTTAGAGCGCCGGAATCCCGGGTTCGAGACCTGCTCGGCACATGAACGAGTTAGGACGGTGCAGACCCGTGTCGCGGGGGGTTACATATACATTATACAAGTTTCACTTTTTTTAATGGAATTAGTGAAATAAATCAACTTTTTGATGATATTCTAATTATATGACCAGCACCTGTATATATAAATATATATATATAACTTTTCATAGTCAGATAAAATGCATAATTAATTCTTCAAAATTAAATGCAGTAAAACACCCAGACAAGCAAAGTGAAAAATTCATAAAATGAACCGAGAACCGCGGGGCGGGCTTCCGATCTCAGAAAGCGGGCGCTGGATCTGATGGGAAAGAAAGAAGATAGGGGATCGCCAGGGGCGCGGGAACAGGGGGTGCTGAGGGTGCTGAGGGTGCTGCAGCACCCCCTGTTTTTTTCTGTGGGCAACTGTAAACTGTTGTGAATAAAAAAAAAATATAGGCTACATTTGTTATAATAAAGATTCATTTAAACATTTCTATGGTTGCTCCGATGTTTATAACATTTAGTTTACATTGGCTATTTTGCTATCTATTTCTATGTGATCTTCGACATATTTACCATTTGCCCATTAATTTAACAGTTGTAAGAAATAATGTTATCAAAGTTATTAAACTGATGCAGGGCTATTTGATGCGCGCGTTGCGCACATCCTGCCAAATCACGCACGCAGCACTGCCAATGCTTGCTTTTATGTTTGTGAATGTTATGTTTGTGTTATGGGATCTGTAGGTTGTGGCTTAAAAGCGGAAATATCATGGATGTGAAGAAAAAACTTAGCGATATGAGTCTTTCCCTTCTCCCAAAACAGCTTATAGCTACCTATTAAAATAGTTCAGTTTTGTATGTAATGGAAAAGTGATTAGACTATGTTTCGTTTTTTTTTTCTTCATAAAGTTAATTTAGAAAAACCTTGGGAGCATTTTTGTTTGTTAAATGTTTTTTTTCTTCTTTTAAGCAACGACCAAGCGGCCAGCATCAGAATTGATCGCCTATGTTTGATTAATTTAGCCTTATCAAATCATCACGACTAAAATAAAATAAAATCGATAGATAGGCCTATAACAGTTCAAGCATATCACAGTGTTAGTTTAAATGATTAACCTATATAAATGTGCAATATCCAACAGTTTGTGTGGAGAGTGGAAGCTGAAGCGAGCTTTACAGGACATGGAGGCTTTTTTTCTTACAGTAAAAACAACTTAAAATACGCCGTGTGATTTTTTCTCTCATAAAGTTAAGAGTAATATATCATTTGGAACTGTAAAGGGTCTACTTTTATTTGTGTGCATTCACAATATCAACATTGTGCTTTTATAAAATAGGAAAACAGAGAATGCACTTTCTTCCGGTTTTGAACAAGAGCGCTTCAATGATGAACCGAAACTCGGCAACTCGAAACTGGCTCAGAGATATGATAAATATATCAATAGAAAGCTTTAAAATACTACTTTAAAACGAAATAATTCAAAGCAAATCAAAAACTCTTCATTAGCCTATGTAATCCGTTAAGATGCATATATTTCTCTCTGCGCGTCCAATGAGGAGATGGCGAGTCATTTTTCCCGTCACCTCACCATCTCAAATATAAAAATAAGGGAAAGCCTAAGGGGCCGCTCACATACCGCGTCTTTTGCGCGCTCAAGTTCGTTATTTCAAATGTAGACGCGTGGTATGCGCGCTCATAATGGAAGCGACGCGCTCGTTTTTTCCAGGCGCGTCCGCGCCGCATCGAGATAAAAACATCTCAACTTTTCAGAATGCCGCAAGCGCACCGCAGGTCATGTGACGAAATGTCCTTCTTGTAACGGAGAGCGCAGCTGATGGTTGCTTAGCAACGACAAACGCCTCCGGAGCGCAACCGCCCGAGCGCTTTGGAAAAAAGGAGAAAGCAGCGCGCCTAGCGTTTTCCACGCGTTTTTAGGCGCGATATGTGAACGGCCCCTAAAACAGGCCCGATAACAATTTGCGTTTTATTTTATAATTGTATTCAATAATAAAAAAAAAGTATGTAAATCTTTGTCCTTGAAATTTAAAGGATTTGCTGCAATGCAATTTTGTCTGACTGATAGCCTATGTGAATTATTTATTGGCCTATCTTTTTAATCCATGCAGCAAATGCTTTAAAAACAGCTTTAAAATTACTTTATTGCATTCCAGATGTTTTTAAAAGAACTTTTCACTATACATTTTAAGGGTTTTTAAGCTTGAATGTAAAACATTGTTATGAATTCATTGTAGCCTATTCCCATTTGTAAAATAGCTAATTGTTGTCTAACACGATCTCATGAAAGTGCGTAGGCTATAGCACGATTTTCTGTTTCTATTTGGCGTAATATTTACCCCCCCACAGCACCCCCTACATAAAACACCTTCCCGCGCCCCTGGGGATCGCCCGTCTTAATTCCCTCCATCTGATCCATCTGCGAGCACAGCCACTGCTCCGCCTCAGCGGCAGCGTGACAGGTGCTGCGAGGACGCTGGTGAAAAACCCCCTCCTCAAAGAGAGTTTCCCCCGGGAGCAAAGCATACGCAGTGGACGCCACTCATAAAACGAGCAGTCGGCTCCCTCCCTTAGAGGTCTGCTACCCAACCCGAACCCGCGGGTCCCGAAATACTTTCGGGTTAATGTTTAATGGATAGCTTCCGGTTTCGGGTCGGGTTTCGGGTTAATGTTTAATGGATAGCTTCGGGCTCGGGTCGGGTTCGGGTTAATGTTTAATGGATAGCTTCGGGCTCGGGTCGGGTTCGGGTTAATGTTTAATGGATAGCTTCGGGCTCGGGTCGGGTTTCGGGTTAATGTTTAATGGATAGCTTCGGGCTCGGGTCGGGTTTCGGGTTAATGTTTAATGGATAGCTTCGGGCTCGGGTCGGGTTCGGGTTAATGTTTAATGGATAGCTTCGGGCTCGGGTCGGGTTTCGGGTTAATGTTTAATGGATAGCTTCGGGCTCGGGTCGGGTTTCGGGTTAATGTTTAATGGATAGCTTCGGGGCTCGGGTCGGGTTCGGGTTTGTAGCTAAACCAAAACTATATGCAGAGGCTTCGCTGCTTTCATAGACGCACGCACACACATATCAGAGATCGCGCACAAACAGCACGGAAACTTTTATTAGTAAAATAGCTTCGACAGGCTACTGACTCGCAAGTCACAACATTATATTTATCTGCAATGAGGCGGCAACATCGCTGTTTTTGAAGTAACTAAGCCTCATTGCTTCAGTTTTGAGCCCGTGCAGACCTCGACTCTACATGCTTCACTCCCAGTCAGACCATCGCACAAACTGTGTGTATCCCGCTCGTTATATAGCGTGGGCAGGGAGGAACACAGTCTGTAACGTGATCTACTTTCGCCCTTATTTGCCTTTGATATGTCTGCTTCCTAGTCTTATCCTTTTCTCGTTCTTTCTTATTTCCCATCTTTCTTTGACAAACGACAGTAAATAGACTCACAGAACACACACACACACACACACACACACACACACACACACACACACACACACACACACACACACACACACACACACACACACACACACACACACACACACACACACACACACACACTTTTGGTGAATGACAGAAGCTAACGCCGGTTGCACCCCACGTGCTTTTAAGCCTTCCTGGTCATTACGTCACCCGCCCATGACGTCTTGCCCATCGTTTGTACTGATTACACATATGATTCAGAGCTGGATATCGCTGATGGCGTTCCCCTTAAAGCGTTCCGACGCAGCTCGAGTCCCGCAGGGTTACCAGCAGATTTGAGATATTTGTGTGCAACGATGAAGAAGATAATCCTGTTAGTTAAACTATTGTTATTACTTGCTCCGCTTGTGAAAATGGAGACTTTGTCTGCAGCAAACACACAGTTCTCTCTCGATCTGTTCAAGAAGATCATTAAAGGAAACGCTAAAGGAAATGTGTTCTACTCTCCGATCAGCATCTCCTCGGCTCTGGCCATGGTGTCTCTCGGAGCAAAAGGAAACACCGCGGAGCAGATGTTTAAGGTGATCTCACATTTATTTAGTTTTTTGTATGACTACTTTTTCAGAATTCAAAACGTATACTGTATATATTACAACGCTGTGTAGGTCTTGGTGTTTAACAATCCTCTCAAACCCAACGCCACGAAGACAGCTCCTCGTTATTCAGCTGAACAAATTCATTCCAGCTTCAACAAGCTCATGAGTGAACTGAAGAAACCAGGAGCCCCGTATGTGTTGAGTCTCGCCAACCGCCTCTACGGAGAGCAATCCTACCAGTTTGTGGAGGTAAGAGTTAAAGAAAGTAATCAAAGGTGCTGTAAATGTTCTCAACACTAATTTCATTTGCACCCCAATCGATTTGTTATGTTACAGAAATTCCTTAATGATGCAAAAAAATACTATGAAGCCGGACTGGAGGAGGTGGATTTTCAAATGAAATCAGAGGCTGCACGCGTCAACATCAACAATTGGGTGGAGAAAAACACTCAAGGTGAAGACCAGCATTTCTTATTTTAGTCTTCGCTATTTCATGTTTTTGGCAGCACTGGGTACAGCAGAAATGGCAATGTTTGGCTATATGGGCTCTTGAGTTTAGCTATATAGTTATTTTAAAAAAGATCAAACCGTCCAGTTCAAACCAATGCTCAAAGTGGCCAATGTACACTTGTATTTTAGGGAAGATCAAGGACTTGGTGCCACAGGGATCCATCGATGAGATGACGAAACTGGTCTTGGTGAACGCCGTCTACTTCAAGGGGAACTGGGAGAAGAAATTCCCAAAGGAAGACACCAGAGATGGACAGTTTAAGCTGAACAAGGTGAGATTTCATGCTCTTGTTGTTTTCTTTAATTTAAGTTGTTTATATAGTAACGGTCATGAAATGAGTTTCAACGTGTTTCCATTTATGCTCTGCAGAATCTAACTAAACCAGTGAAGATGATGAATCATGAATCAAAGTTTCCTCTGGCCTTCATCCCGGAGATGAACAGTCAGGTTCTGGAGCTGCCGTATGTCGGGAAGGATCTCAGTATGTTAATCATTCTTCCTAACGAGATTCAAGACGAAACCACTGGCCTTCAGAAGGTGAGACCGCACAGATTATACTCCTGAAAATAAAGGCGACGCTATAAAAGAACCATTTTTGGTTCCCCAAAGAACATTTCAGTGAACCGTTCCATGGATGTTAACGGTTCTTCACTGCAAATAACCAGAGTGTATATGTTTGTTGTTTCATTTATATATGTTAACCGCAAATACATGTGCACTGTTCTTAGTTTTCATGTGTTTCTAAAAATATTCATACCATTGGTTTGTCTTATCCAGCTTGAAAAGGCACTGACCTACGAGAAGCTCATGGAGTGGACGAGACCTGAAGTCATGCATCAACAAGAAGTTCAAGTATCTCTGCCCAGATTCAAGATGGAGGAGACCTATGACATGGAGAGTCTTCTGATCCGCTTGGGAATGGAGGATGTGTTTGATGAGCAGAAGGTGAATCTTTCAGGCATGTCGCCCAACAATGATCTGGTGGTTTCGAAGGTGATCCACAAAGCCTTTGTTGAAGTAAACGAGGAAGGAACCGAAGCCGCTGCGGCCACCGCTGTTGTCCTGGAGTCTCTGATGATCCCGCCGGTCTTTAACGCTGATCATCCGTTCCTCTTCTTCATCCGACACAATCCAACCAAGAGCGTTCTGTTTTACGGACGCTTCTGCTCTCCGTGAGCGAATCCTGCGCTATGTTAATCTAGCAGCTAGTTTAGTTGGTGATCTGGTTAGAATGAGTAGGGGAGACTCTGGATAACTACTACTAATTGTCATCTACCGGTATAAGAAACATGTATATGTGCCAACTGTATCAGAACCAATCGTAATTTACATTAAAAATACTTGCATTATTTAATAGTAATTGTTTTTTTTACTGTAGGAAATTTACAATTGAACATGATCTTAATATCCTAATGATTTTTGGCATAAAAGAAAATTGAATAATTTTGACCCATACAATATATTGTTGATTATTGCTACAAATACACCCCAGCGACTTGAGACTGCGTTTGAGCTCCAGGGTCACACACACACACACACACACACACATATATATTTTCGGCAGCTCTTGCCGTGTGCATCAGTTTGTGAGATCTACTCTTTGAACTCTAAATACTGCGTCATCAGCTGCTGATGAACCACGGCTGATGAACCACCATGATGGAGCTTCCCAGCGGGTCCAGGACGATCGGCCTTCCCTCCGCAGGCTTCTCCACGCTTCGTCCCGGGGCTTGAGGCTTCTCTGTCCCGCCCACAGGAAGTGACATCACAGGCGCACCTGCCAGCAGGATACAGAAGGACAGTGAGGTATGAACACGTCTCAGTGGACGTATGAGACACTGCAGCTTCACCTGGGATCATTTGAGCGGGTCTCTCTCTCTCTCTCTCCTCCAGCTGAACAGACAAATATCAGATACAACAGTTTAATTATAGGAAATGATTATTAATGATACTTTTTGACACTGATTTATTCTCATTTAGCTATTAGTTCAAAAGATACATTTAATGCAGTGTTATTTTAGTACTATAATAAACGGTAGTAAAATAACACTTGCATCGATAGTAAATGTAATATTATTAATAATAAATAGTAGGGCTGTCAAACAATTAATTATGATTAATGGCATCCAAAATAAACGTTTTTGTTTGCATAATATGTGTGTGTGTGCTGTTATATTTATTATATATATATAAATACACATGCATGTATATATTTCAGAAATAAAATGTCATTTTTATAAAATTTATTTATAATAGAAATTATATGAATATAAATATAGACATGTAAATATATACTGTATGCGTGTATTATTTATATATACATATACACCGCACACACATATATTATGCAAACACAAACTTATATTTTGTACGTGATTAATCATTTGACCGCACTAATAAATAGTATTTGTAAGTTATAATTAATAGTAATTTATTAATAATAGTACAAGTGTAAAAATGTATTCATAATATTAGAAGCAATGTATTAATAGTATTCATTCATATTTTGCACTAGCTTTTATTTATTTAATTTCTATCACATTTTCGTTTGGGTATATTTTTGTTATATATATATATATATATATCTCTCTATTTACTCATTTATTTTAATTAATTAAACATGATTTTTTTAAATTTCAGCTTTAGTTTTAATACTTAAAAAAAATGAAGTTAGTTGCAAATACAAATTAATACTATATATTTTTTTTACTATTATTTTATGTTTGAGTTGAATTGTTTGGTTTTATTTGAAATACTAAAAAATGTAACAAGACTTTAAAATTTTTAAACTTTAAAAAGATCTTTACATTTTCTTAGTTTTAATATAATATTTCTATTTATTTTACTTTAGCTTTACTTCAATTACTGAAAATGTTTCTATAGGGTTAGTTTGAGTTTTTTAGTTTCAGTTTAACTTAAATGTTTTATTTAATTGTCAAGGCAAAATCTTTTTAATTAAGAATGTTCTTCTAATATTCATATTTTGTTAGCCTTGTGTTTCTGGTTAACGCTGGTCCAGTGCTGATCATGTTTATATGTGTTCTGCTGGTGTAATTACCTCGGCACAGACGGGTTCTGGCGCTCCACCGGATGCATGTCCTCTCTTCTCCAGTTTAACAGTACTAGGAACAAAAGCAGCAGAACATCTGAAGTGATATCCTGAGAACCGATCGAACCCTTACCTATCTGTCTTAACGCTTACCAAGAGCTGCTGGAGAGCGGAGCGGCACAGTTCAGCGGCGGCCCGAGCGGCCCGGGACTCTGAGAGCGAGAGAAAACACAAGCAGGGGTGGGAGCTTGTTTAGATCGAGTCGAAAACTGAACTCGTGTCCACACCTGAACTGAGAAGAAAATCCCCCGCAATCTGTGATCAAACCATATTTTGCATCCGTTATTTAGCGTTTTGTTGATTTTGCATTGCATTATTCTTTATATCAATATTTATTAATATTCTGAATGACTTGGTTAAACTTGTGTCTACACCTGAACTGAGAAAAAATGCCTTGAAATCCATGCAATTATATTTAGCATTAATTTTAATACAAAATATTTTCTCTCCATTAATTTAGTGTTTTGTTGTATTTGCATTGAATTATTTTTATTTTATTTTTTTTATATCTGTTACAGCTTTTGCGGGATGAGTGTTTTTAGCATTATGCAATCATTTCACATTTATTTTGATGATAAGTATGAAATTATGCAATCATTTCACACTTATTTTGATGATAAGTATGAAATTATGCAATCATTTCACACTTATTTTGACGATAAGTATGAAATTATGCAATCATTTCACACTTATTTTGATGATACATATGGTTTCAAAACAGCTATACAGAAAATGCATGTTTCAAATATTATAATGATCAAATATTATAAAATATTCAATTTACTTTGTAATTGTTAATAAATAATAAGTTAGCGTTTAGCTTGGCTAAACATCCTACAATTAATTCAATAATAAAAATAATATTTATTTAGCATCAATAGTGCTTTAATAAGCGTTTTTTTTAGCATTATGCAATAATTTCATACTTATTTTGATGATACGCATGGTTTCAAAGCAGCTATACAGAAAATGCATGTTTCAAATATTATAATTATCAAATATTATAATTGTATCAAATATAAAATATTACTTTGCAATATTATTTTTTATAAATAATAAGTTGATATATTAATAATTTAACTAGTATATCATTTATTAATATTAATTATGAATTAACTTTTAGATTAGTTAAACATCCAACAATTAATTCAATTAAAAAATATATAAATATTATTTATTTAGCATCAATTTTAATAAAACAAAAAATGTCCCATGCAAAACACGCTATTTTTTGCATGTCAAGTGTTTTGCACCTGCGCTGTTATTTTAGTGTTATTTAATTCAGTTACATTTAAATATTTGTTTTATTGGTATAGTGCTTTTAATAATATATACCATTCCAAAGCAATGATTTATTAAATTAGTTATTAAAGCATCTATTAATATTCTGAATGAGCTTTTAGCTTGGGTAAACATTCTAAGAGTAGCTTTAGGCCACACCTGAACTCAAAAGAAATCAATATTTGCACACATTTTAATGCTAAATATTTTTTACCCCTATGCAAAGGAGTTATTTAGTGTTTTGCATGATTTGTATTTATAGTTACACATATCAGACGCTTTTATCCAAAGAGACATTCAGGTTATACATTTTTTAGTCAGTACATGTGTTCCCTGGGAATCGAACCCACAACCTTTGCGCTGCTAACACAATGCTCTAACCACTGAGCCACAGGAACACTGTGTTATGTGTTATAGTTATTGTGTGTACCTGTGCGGTGTCTCCGTTACACGGCAGCGCCGGAGGAACCGGCTCTTTCTCGTTAGGACTCGGCGACTGACGCTTCCTGACGATGTACTCGTAAGTGCTGATGCCCTGAGACACTGAGACACCACACAGAGTGAACAGAAGCGGCTGTCTGTCTTTAAAAGCGTGTCACGCGGTGCTCAGACTCACGTAAGTAGATGTGGAAGCACAGTAAGTGGCAGAGCAGCAAGAGAGCCGCCAGAGCCAGCAGGACGGTGATGAAGGCCAGCGCCAGCAGACCGATGGAGCTCGTCTCTAAAGGAGCCGCCGGCAGGAAAACCAGCCACGTGCCGTTGCCTTTCACAGCTGACAGAGAAATGAGTTACAGCCACACACTATTACATACCAGTGTCGGGGGGGAACGCGAGTTACGTAATAATATTACTGTTTTCAAGTAACTAGTAAAGTTACGCATTACTTTTTAATTTACTAGAAAATATCTGAGTTACTTTTTCTCCATTTATTGATGACGTGCGCCATGTGAACATGATCTTACTGTAGATCTAATCTAGACTAAATATGAATGTGTATTAATTCATCCCACTCGCAAAAACAGATTCAGTATTCATCAAAATGAATTAAAACAGTGAAATACAAACTCAGAATATGATGCAAACCTGCAATAATTAAATATGTTACACAACACAAATATATCTAATCTCATTTTATTAACCGATGTGTTTGCTGCTGATCTTTGATGATCAGTTCAATCATACTAATAAACAATAATTACTTTAGATAAACTATCATTGTTTTTTATCACTGAAGAGTGTTGATCTTCTCCTGTGTTCTTCTGTTCAGACGTGATTTACTCTTCTTCAGTCTGAGGTTTATTCATTACACTTTTTGGTGTGAAAGCTTTTATATTTGCTATAAATATAACTTCTTGTATTAAAAACAAACAATCAAGCCCTGCTCATATTTAAAAAGTAACGCGAAAGTAACGCAAAAGTAACGTAACGCATTACTTTCCATAAAAAGTAACTAAGTAACGTAATTAGTTACTTTTTAGGGAGTAACGCAATATTGTAACACATTACTTTTAAAAGTATCTTTCCCCGACACTGATACTCATTACTTCAGTCTGTTAAACATCTAAACAAGATACATGCACTTGACAAGCAAAATCACTTTAGATATTTAGTCTTGATTTCTGAAAACAATCTGCCAAGGAGTAAGAAAAATACACTAAACCAATAGCAGATTTATTGTTTATTGTATTTACAATAATTTTAAGAAATATAAAAAAACTATTCAAAATTACAAAAGCTAATTCAAAATATTAATAGCATTGAAATAGTATATAAATAATACTAAACCAGAATTGGAATGAATATTAGATATTTAGTCTTGTTTTCTGAAAAATGTATTAATATAAAGTGAGTTGTTTAAGAAAAATAAACTCTGAATTTTTTCTGTTTTCAGCATAAATTTGGTTAATTTTGATACTTTTTTAAACAACATTTAATAACATTTAATACTAAGGAAGAAAAGTATTTTAGTAAGATTAGGTAAGGTTTTTTAATAAATGTTTTTGAGTCTCTTCTGCTCACCAAGACTACGTTTATTTGATCTAAATACAGTCAAAATATTAAACAAATATGTTTTCTGTTTTCTATGTAAATATATCTGTTAAAATGTAATTTATTTCTGTGATGCAGCGCTGTATTTTCAGCATCATTACTGCAGTCTTCAGTGTCACATGATCTTCAGAAATCATAATAATATGCTGATTTAAGAAACATTTCTGATTATTATCAATGCTGAAAACAGTTATGCTGCTCAATATTTTTGTGGAAACTGTGACACATTTACATTTTCAGGATTGACAGCTGAATAGAACGCTTAAAAGAATAGAAAAATAGACATTATTAATGTCTTTACGGTCACTTTTGGTTAATTCAGTGCATCCTTGATGAATACAAGTATTGATTGAATGTGTTCTTACTCTGAAACTGCGGCGCGGTGCGCAGGACGGCGGGGTTCACATAGTGCTCAATGAAGACAAACAAGACCACAAGAATGAGGAAGATCATCCCAATAACAGCAGAGGAGACGCTTATGAAGAATAACCTGGGGAAACATCTTTAAAGCAGCAGAAACACTTCTACATGTGTGTTATCAAAGCGCACGTCTGCTCACCAGTAGTTCCTTCCTCCCACACAGTTGTTCAGCCATTTGCAGTGATGGTCGAAGTCTGCGATGCACTTGTTACAGCTGCTGCAGTGTTTGGCTGTAGGACCG
>QVTF01008210.1:100000-125000 GCA_003573665.1 Oxygymnocypris stewartii
CAACATCACTCGGCCAACAAGAACACCTTAGCAACAACTTGCAAGCAGTGTTTAATTATATTATATACTGAAAATATACAAATAAATGCTAATTCTAAATATTAATAAAAACTAGAATCGATTTAAATAGTACTAAAATAACATTGAAATTGAATGAAACTGCTTTAAGTGTAGTTTGTATTCTAATATATAATGTAATATATTTACATTATAGTTAAAAGTAATAAAGGTGGTAATGCCATCTGACTAACCAACACAGAAATATTCACTAAAACAATACTACACATCAGTAACCGCCGTATCAATCACTAGAACACCTTAGAAACCATTTGCATCCAGTGTTGTTATATTTTACATAAACTCAAACTTTAGTCATTTAGCAGATGCTTTAATCCAAAACGACTTACAAACGAGGACAACAGAAGCAATCAAATCATTTCCGGTAACTGAAATAATGCTAAAATTAAATACAAATATTAAATCCTGGGGGCTGTTGTAAATGTGCTATACAAATAAAATCAACTTGAACTTTAAAAACATGCTGCTGGAAATGTAATGTTGCCTTGATAACGAGCTGAAATACATGTACTTAAGTTGAAGTGCTAAAATTACTACATTTGAAATAAAGACAAATTTAAGTTGAATAGAAATATAAAATACCCTGTCAGATTTAGCTACCTCCCATTAAAACAGTTGATGCTAAAAAAATGCTACCTATTAAATTATGTTTTATTAATGCACACACACACTACCACAACCCTAAACGTACTCTTACAGTAATGCACATACAGTAAGTACGTGTTATATTCGCGGTTGTGGATAGAAGGGATACATCTAGTACCGGAAAACAACAATAAATATTTAGTTTTCCACCTATTAGATTGTGTTTTATTAGAGTCTACGGCTAACCAACCCTAAAAATACCCTTACAGTAATGCAGATACATTAAATATTGTTATTCAGCGTCAGTAAAAGGATGCAATATTGATGTTGCCTTGATAACAAACTGAAATAAATATACTTAAGTTGAAGTACAAAAATTACTACATTTGAAATAAAGAAAAAATTAAGTTAATTAGAGATATAAAAAATAATAAGAATGTCCCGAGTTCGACACCCCCCCCCACACACACACACACACACTTACTACATTTGAAATAAAGAAAAAATTAAGTTAAATAGAAATATAAAATAATAAGAATGTCCCGAGTTCGACCCCCCCCCCCCCCACACACACACACACACTTACTACATTTGAAATAAAGAAAAAATTAAGTTAAATAGAAATATAAAATAATAAGAATGTCTCAAGTTCGACCCCCCCCCCACACACTTACTACATTTGAAATAAAGAAAAAATTAAGTTAAATAGAAATATAAAAAATAATAAGAATGTCCCGAGTTCGACTCCCCCCCAACACACACACACTTACTACATTTGAAATAAAGAACAAATTAAGTTAAATAGAAATATAAAAAATAATAAGAATGTCCCGAGTTCGACCCGCCCCCCCCCCACGCGCGTGCACACACACAACACACACACACACACACTTCCTGTCAGCTCTACACTGTCCTATCATAATAAACAACGACTAATAAGAATATTCAGCATATAACATAATAACTAAAACTACCAAATTAAAACAAAACATGAAAAGCTCCAAATATAAATAAATACTACAATAATATTAAAACACTTTTTTACAACACTTTTCCCAAAAAGCCCAGATTTTTTTCACTTTTATAAACTCTAAATATTCCTCAGATTTCTCTTGTTCTGTCTTCGTAAAGCACAAGGTGTTGTCCTGCTGAGCTTCTCGTGTTGAACAGAACAGAATGTGTTGCCTAGCACACATCATCATAAACGAGGGACTCGAACATGAGTGAAAACAGTCTAATAATGAGTAACTTACACTAAACCAGTGCATCAGGAACTCTTGTGTTATGAACTATTACCCTTTCACACAGAATACCAGCGCTGCTACTTTATTTCACTTTTAATAACACCATATATAATACAAATCAATCCCTTTCCACACAAGCATGAACACAAGGCCACTCACATTCGTCATTGAACGGCTTCCAGCAGTTTTCTCTGTTGATCATATAGATACAGTTTTCTGATCCATTGATTTCTTCTGTATCTCCTTCACAGTCCACTGTACAGCGGAAGAGTCCTTTTCAAAGCCATTATCCGGTCTTTATATTCTACTTTAACTCTATACATACCATATCAAATATGATAAATAGGATCAAATATCTTCCCACGGCAGCAGCGCATCTGCCTTCAGTCGGATAAAATACAAACCACTACGACGAAAGCGTAACTGTTGAATATTAATTAGGTTACGCGTACGTCACGCGCAGAAGCCGTCCAATGGCGAGCGGGAGCTCATGAATATTAGATGATCACGCCGCACTTAGCGTCAAACAGCTCATGAATATTAAACGACCATTACACTATTTTTTTAAAGCGCATATAAAAACAACAAAACAACGCAAAAACGAGAGAAACCATTTAAGAGGAGACTCAATCATGAAAGTGGATTTAAAAGCGTGAACCATTGTTTGACTGTAATCTGATACGGAAAACTCAAACAGCGTGACAATAAAACTACAGAACATGGAAGTTGTCAAGGGGAGGAAGATTTGAACAGTTACCAAGTGACCACTAGGACATGCAAAGCCAATGCAAACGAGAGCTCTCTCTATGAATGCACGAGAGTTCAGCACATTTGAAGAGTTTTGCACTGCAGGCAAATATACAGAACATTTTCATATCTTAACTTAAGGCATGAAATACTAAACTCACAATTTATAATTTGCTTTTAGCTGTGCATTCAATGAATACGCGCTGTGCTGCATAACAATGTAAAAAAAGTTATTTTCTTCTTTAACATTTTAAATACATTTGCATTTTAAAAAAAATTCTTATGCATCTGTTATGATTTTTTAAATCCAGTTTGAATCTCCATTGTGTATGAAATGTGCTACAAAAACATCACAAATTTATCACATCACAATGAAGTGAAAATTGTGCATTTGAAATCATTTTTGTCACATCACTCCTGCATTAAGCGATGACTTTAGATATTTATTAATTCTTTTTCTTTCTCTGTGCAAACTTAATGTTTAGCATTTTAGTTTTTTTTAAGGTTTGTGCACCAAGCAATCATGTCACTTTGTTGCGTTGCTGCTTGTAACATGACTCCTGACGCACAAACATTTGAGAACCACTGTGATATTTGGACAAAGGGTTTTGAGGATGTTCAGTGCTGCTTCCTATAAAGTGTGTGTGTCATGTGACGTGTGTGTGTGTACATGTGTGTGATGTGTGTGTGTGTGTGTTCACGAGGTAAAAAAAGAGAAGCAAACCTACACAATAATGTTAGTTTAAGGTAAAGCACTGCTGCCGATCAAAGCTGTGGTCAGGGGAAAAAAAACATATAAAAAGGGAATCAGATACAGAGCTTTTATTTCAAAACAAGCACGTGATGCAGTGAATCTGTACAAGCTGGCAGTCCTTTAGAACAGCACATAATTACAGTCAGTGTCACGTCAGCTGTTCGCCGTGGATCCAGGCTCCGGAGACTGAAGAAACTCATACGGGTCCTGAACCATCTCTGTCTGATCTCCAACACCCAGATGAGGTGAGCTTCCTGATCACAGAGCAAACAAACGAGGTTAATACACAGAATATAAGACATATTACAGGAGATATAGAGTGACCACTGATCATTTACATCAGTATCTGTGTACTGTTATAAAGAGCTCAAAGATTTGCATTACAAGCATCCGATAAATATCAGCATCTGCAGCAAATTGCATATTTTTACTTATTATAAAAAAATTGAATTGAGCTGTTTTTTCGTCTATTCTTATATATGTATGAGCGATAAAAGCCTGATGGATCAAATATGATGCATGCAAACATTTGGGATTAAAACAATATTTTGTCTAAAATTTGAATTAACTGTTCCTTAAAAAAAGGATATTATTTAATAGAACTGACTTTTTTAGTCTTGTCAGGTTTTGCACAAAATTACCACACAAAATAAATACATTAATTAATGCCTGTGATGCATAAATTCTAAATCTAACTCATATTTTGAGGACCTCTGAATTAAATGAAACATAAAAAAAATTCAATGTTTTTTCCTTCATATTCTCACTATATCTATCAGACTATATCATCCATAGAAGCCTGATGGATCAAATATGATACGCAACAAAACACAAGCAAACTTTTAGGATAAAAAAAATAATATTTCAGCTAAGTTTAATAAACTGTTCCGTTTAAAAAAATAAAAGATTATTATTTCATACTTTTTGTTTTTTTGGTCTTGTCAGTTCTTGCCCAAAATTATCACCCCCCCCCCCCCCCCCCCCCAAAACGAATGCCTAAATTGTCAATATGACTCGGTACCTAAATGGTGCTGATCGCGCTCTGAAGAGTTTGACAGGGACGAGAGATTAGAGGACGGTCGGGATCCGACTCGGTCCACCGCTGAGTCCTGGAACTCCTGCAGGAGTTTAGCTGCTTCCTCAAAGTGCTGCTGACCGTCGTCATGCTCCGGCTCCTTCTTCACACATTTACCTGCGGATCAGAAAACACCAACGATCAGCTAGAACACAAGACCGGGACGTTCTGACCGGTGATATCTGACTCACCTAATGTGTTGAGCATGTCTAGAGACACGTCTGGGTAGCTCTTCATGGACATGAAATCCAGCACCGAAGCAGATTCCAAGCCGCTTCCATCTATTCCCTGCAGAAACACAGAGAAAATCATCAAATGGACCTTTCAGAGGTTTGAAAGATAATAGATCGAGTTCTTACCGGCATGTCAAATAAACTAGACTTAGTGTCATCGATCGGCAAGTTTCTTTTCTGAAATACAAAAACACTTATTATATATTCATTTACAGTATATAATATTTCACACTACTGTTTAAAGGTTTGGGGGGGGGGGGGTAAGATTGTTTAATGTTTTGAAAGAAGTCTATTCTGCTCATCAAGGCTGCATTTACAGTACAATTCTGAAATATTATTACAATTTAAAATAACTGTTTACAATGTGAATATATTATAAAATATTATTTATTATTAATACGCAGCACTGTATTGTTGTCAACATCATTACTCCAATCTTCTGCGTCACATCACATGATCTTCAGAAATCATAAAAATATGATGATTTACTGCTCAAGAAATATTTCTGATTATTATTATCAATGTTGAAAACAGTTGTGCAGCCTGATATTTTTACGTAAACCGTGACATTGTATTGTCAGGATTCTTTGATGAATAGAAAGTCCAAAAAGAACAGTATTTATTTGAAATATAAATCTTTTGTAACATCATAAATGTCTTTACTGTCACTTTCGATCACTTTAAATGGATAGTTCACCCAAAAATGCATCACACTTCTCTTGTTATTTTGGTTATTTTTATTCAGCAAGGATTCATTAAAGGATAGTTCACTCAAAAATGAAAATTCTGTCATTAATTACTCACCCTTCGTTCATCTTCAGAACACAAATGAAGATATTTTAGATGAAATCCAATGAAATCAATGACAGAATTTTCATTTTTGAGTGAACTATCCTTTAATGAATCCTTGCTGAATAAAAATAATCAAAATAACAAGAGAAGTGTGATGCATTTTTGGGTGAACTATCCTTTAATGAATCCTTGCTGAATAAAAATAACCAAAATAACAAGAGAAGTGTGTTGCTGATGCTCAATGATCCCAAAACCCTAAGAATGTTTAAAAACCATAAAGTAGCAGGTGTGGTATTTTAATACCTGTCGGATTTGGATGATGGCTTTCGAATGATCGCCAGCCGTCATTTTATTTAGCAAATCATCCACAAGCCTCTTGGTAAAACTCCCACAGCCCTTGACAAACTCCTGCAGACTGAAGCACACACACACAGAAAAGCCCATCACACAACAGAGTCCAACGCAACCGTGTAATACTGCTGATACACGGGTCTGATCTACACACCCGAGAGCGCACTGGACCCCGGTCTCGTCTCCATAAGCCGAGTACAGCATGTCCATCTCCTCCGGAAGCAGGTCAGGATAGACCGAGTTGTTCTGAAGCGTCTGAGTGTTGTACGCGCTGCTCAAGAACGTCACTGAAACAAAACAACAGGACAAAAACCCCAAAGATTCTGGTTGTGATTTCTGATAATGCTTCATGATTTCATTGCTGACTCTTCTTGCATTTTAAAGATTCACAACCCTACAAATAACATAAATGCTACCTTTGTGTCTCCTGTCGTCTTTAAAACCCAGCGACGTCAGTCCAGGAATGAGCTTATTTGCCAAAGTGCTCAAATCTATAGGATGAGTCTCTTCCTCTGTAAACAATAATCCATATATGCATGATATTATTGCTCTGAAACTCAGCAACCTTTCTGATATAAAGTGACATTTTTAAGCTTATTGTATCATAAAAAATTTTCAAATGTGAGTCATATCAAATCTGATCATCAGGCTTTCAAGGAGCGTTTATTTCTTCATCTCTGGATTGCATTGCATTATATATTTGGATCATTTAAATATCATCTGACTAAGACACATCATTGGGAGATATAGAGTGACGACATTATTATATATAAATATCTGCTACACTGTTTTAAAGATCACATTGATTCACATTACAAGCGTCACATTTTCATGATTTTATAAATATAAACATCATCTGGACCACATTTTTTATCCTCTGTATTCTCACTATATCATACGATATGAGCCATAAAAGCCTGATTGATCAAATATGATACTCCAAAAAAAAAAAACATACAAACTTAAATATATATATATTTTGTCTAACAGTTCATTAAATGTTTTTATGTCTTTACAGGGTTAATTTTCTCAACACTGTGCATAATCACAATTATGACCACTTCATTTTTATTTTTATACACATATAACGTCCTCTATTAAAGCAGTAGACGATAGACGAGGCTCGTACCTTCTGCTTCAGGATCTTGATTCACAACCGTGTAGATGAGGGAGCCTTCCGAGTCCTTTTTAAGATACCCGATCTACATGCAAAATAAAACAAATGTTCTGGTTAGAGGTCATAAACTGTGCTAATATTACAATAAACATTGCTTCTACAACCAGTCTACCACATTACACAACTCCTTACGCGGTCGAGGGAACGACATACAGCACAGACCAGACAGAATCTGCTGATTGCTTATTTAATATTTCATTTAAACTGAGAATATTATCTTATTAAATGCTGAAAGCATTAGGACATTATATCGATTATTCATTTTATTCCTCTGTATGACCCACACTTGATTTAATCATGAAAATAAACAGTTATAAGAGTTAAGGAAATAATAATACAATTAGGAAGAAATATTTAAGATTCGGCTTTTTTAATATTTCTAAGTATTTACTCAATGCAACATTATCTTAAAGTACACGTTACATTATAATTGTAACATATTTAATAGACTTTTACATCAAGATTTGATTATACGTTAATACATTTTCGAGGCTTTAAAATTATATCATTAAATTTTTTATTTGCACTAAACATTGCACATATGTACATGAAAATATCAATTTAAATACAGTAAATCATTGCCGTTTTACATTTTCCATATTACATTTAAAAATGAATATTGCTACCCTTATGCTTCCTAATTTTTGTCAAATTGCATGACACATAACTCAAAAGTATTACCCCGATTTTCAACACATGTGCAAGACGTTGTGCGTGTAAGAAACATGAGGTTATATCTCTGCCGCACCTTAGAGTTCGGCATGAAGCGGTTGATTCGATCCCGCGCCTCATCCGCGGCGTGCTCCACCAGCGCTAACACATGCTCCTCCGCCGTGCTGTCCGTCACACTGCAGGCGTTGCCCTCCAGCTCATACAGATCACTAGACGAGCAACACATCTGCTCAACCACACACTCACAAACATGCTAAAGCACCGCAGGTCGTGGCTTTACCTGATGATAGGCTCTTTTACAGGCTGCTTCTTGGACTTTTTGGGGTACTCCGTGTGGATGGGCAGGATCTCCGTCACCGGTTCCTCAGGAGTGCTGTCGTTATCTCCCAAAATGGCAGCCTGCTGAGAGAAATCCATGTCCTGCATAAACGACATGCTGCGCTTCAAAGCTAACAGCCGCTCCTGTGAACAGAGCACAAATAGAGCAACACAGCACCCATTTACTCCTCCTGCGGGAGCTCTTAGGTTCGCCATGAGGATGGGAGACGCGGGATGGACTGAGATGAAGAAAGGGATGGATGGTGGAGATACTCGTCTCTGAATCCACAGAGCACTCGAGAAAAATGGATCATGCCACATCTCACGAATGCAAAAAAATAACAGATTCAAGTCTGGGACTTTTGTCCCATCGAATACTAAAAACTAACTAAACTTATTAAATTAGGAATAAAATAAATCAAATTTGCTTTACTATTTCTAGATCACAAAGAACAAAATCGATGCAATTAAGTATCATCTTAAATTATGTTTTAATGTACAGAATTTAATATCATATTATTTTTTGCAACTACATAAGACATATTATATCGTATTATATATTCAATAACAATTTTTATATATTTAACACTTTTCCACAATTTATGTATATATGTTTTTATTTTTTAATTCATTTTCATTCAAATAAATGTTATTAATTTTGTCTATGAATCTTTAAAATTCCCTAATATTCCAGATTGTGGGAATCCTGAAAAAGTCAGCTTCCATTCATGAACAAAAAAAGCTCTTTACAACGTCCTCAAATCATATTGACTATTATCCTGATTATATGGACAATATTGTATTTAAGAAGCATTCTTACTAGTTTCATAGTTTTTGTATTGTAAAGGAATTTTCCTTTATGGACAGTAATCAAACAGTGAGACATAGATTCAGATGTATGTATTATATGTTTTCTTCTCGTAGTTAGATAAGCATTCTTTGTGTGATGATTTACTATGATTGAGAAGTGATAGAGGTAAGGAAACGCAGATGGTCAAGGGGGCATTTGCCTCCCTTTTCTGTTCACCATTAATCGGTAAACAAACTGGTATCTTTCCCTCTAGAGGAGGGAAGGAGGAGGCCTTGGAAGGAAAGGACTATAAAACAGACCGGCACTGCTTCTCCTTACTTCTTCTCCTTAGCGCTCTCTTGCTCACTTGCTACTTCTTATCTCTGGCTCTCTGGCTCTCTGTCTCTCTGGCTCTCTTCTTATCTATCTATCTCTCTCTCTCTCTATCTCTCTCTCTCTGTCTTCCCTCACTGACTTAGCTCATGTGTATTAATTGTGACGAGGAGATCTTCTCTTGCAAGGGAATAAATACCTTTATTATTATAATTTGGACTCAGAGTTTGTCTCTTACTCAGTGATGATGTTTGTCAGAAAATTGCCACAACAGTTTGGTGTCAGATAGTGGGATTCCTTGGACGTGACTTCTGGACCCGACAGCGGACGGAGGCAGGCCACCTTGGAGCTGAAAAGTTCCAACCCTACCTCGCAAAAAAGATTGAGAGACGAGGGACCGTTTCCGCTGTTGGGGCCGGAGGGATCGACCACTGGAATCAAAAAAAAAGAACCCAGGTGGCACAAAACGACATCTCTGGTAAGAAACAATTAAATTCAATTTAATGAGGGTGAAATTCAGTTTAAAGAGTGAAATTGAACCATATTGGCTGAGATTTGTTTCTGTGGTAGAGTAATCTGAGCACGAACATTCAGATTAGGTAACCTGAGATTAATTTGAGATCTGTACGGATCAAGAGGGTTTCAAACAGGTACCGAGGTTAATTGGGGTTAGGAAAAATCGAAAGATTTTGATAAATCACAATTAAGAGGGCACTAATAGTGCAACCCGACCCGATTGCGGGATAAGAGAAAATCGGATCTGCTGGAGACGTCTAGCAGATTAAAGAGCACGCGCGCGAGCAAATCCACGGGAAAGCAGAAAACAGCCAGTATGGGGATATCTCAGAGCAAGTTTGTGAAATATGATACACCGGTGTACTACCAAATTAAAAAAATAATATTATGGTCAGAAATGTATGCAAGATATTGAAAAATTAATCAAGCATCATGATTTTCCCGAAGAGGGAACATTGAGTCTCACAAAACTGAAAGTGGTTTCAACAACCAGGTTGTTGTTGCAAATGCGTTAAACATGTATGTAAAAAATGTGAACAAACAGTAGATTGTTGGCTAAAGGAAGTAGATGGTTGGCTCAAGGAAGAAAAATGAAAAGTGTGAAAGTCTATTTGTATGTGAACAAAAAGTAGATGGTTGGCTCAAGGAAGTAGAAAAGAGGAAAAAAAGCAAGTGCAGAAAGTTAGCAGGAAAGGAAAAATGAAAAGTGTGAAAGTCTATTTGTATGTGTCTGCACGACCAGAACCGAATGACCCACAGTATGTTTGTGTTTCCCACATGAAAATACGGTGAGGCCGGCACCGCCAAACACACATCTACCCAATAGCCCAGCTGGGTGCATTGAAATTCGCCCCGACCTCGACTGTTTCTCCGTCCAAGACAACCGCAGCGCGAGACGCTGAATGAACAAGCACGAGCAGCGCCGCGAAAGCGAAGAGGGGGAGAGAGATGCAGCTGGCTGTTGTGGGGCAGCACGAGCAGCGCAAGAAATGTGGACTGTGTGCGAGGGGTGAACATGACTTTTCTGGCTGCACGAAGTGCATGTTGTCCAAGAACCATGGACACTGGGCACAGGATTGTCCAGAGGCGCGTAAGGCGGATTGAAACGAGAGGAACGGAGAACAGGAGAGGAGAGGGCGGGTGACAGGCATTCAGCAAGCTACGAAAAAGGGAAGTAAAATTTATTAACACACACACACAACACGCTCACATACACTGATTCAAATACCGCTCTGTGCAATGAAGACATGCTTGCAAACCTTTATGTGTGAGTGTGTGGAAGATTTGAATAAGGCTATCTGCAATGAAGACATGCTTGCAAACCTTTAACTGTGAGTGTGTGGAAGATTTGAATAAGGCTATCTGCAATGAAGACATGCTTGCAAACCGTTAATGTGTAAAAGCTGAAGTTTTGAATAAGACCATGTGACTGATGAATGTCTGAGAATGTACAAAAGTTTAGGGTTTTAAGGCTACAGAGATATCCCATGTTAGTTGACGGGACAATGATAAGACCATGTGATTTGCCATATGAACCAAGAATGACGGATTTAGTGTTTGAAAGCACTTGAAGTCAGGGCATAGAATATCAGAAAACTGTGCTGTGCCGTTGAAATGTGAGACGGAGGGGGGGCAGGGCATTGAAACATGCGTTTTTGTGCTCTGAAACCTGTCCGGTTCCGTTAATGGCCAGGGATCTAATGTGTAAATTAAATCTGAAACTCACTGCTGGGCCGTTTGGCATACAGATTGAAGAGGAACAGCAGATGATTTGTGCAAAATTTGAGCCACAATGGGCTTACGAGTGGCAGACAAAAGATTCTGATTGGGCACGAATGATTTTGACACTGGCAAAAGATCGTACAGTGTCCACAAACATAGAAAGTATGAGGCCTGACAGATTACATTGTACATCATACGTTGTGGGCGAGCGTGAACCAGAATATGAGGAAGAGTGGTTTAATGGGGCAGAAAATGAGACAATAAGGTTTAATAAGATTTTCTGGACTGAAAATATGTGTGCGCTTTCGGCATGCCTGTCAGAAAAAACAAATGAGGCTGTATTTGATAAACAGAGGACTCTGCGCCTCACTATCAGTAGACAAGGTCACTGAGCAGAAATTAGGCCTGTTGTGAGAAAATGCATGAGAGCCACAGAAGGGCTGAAAAGGGAAGAGGGGAGAAACACATTGATGATTGATTCGAAACACATTGAAGTATGTTGATGATTTATTGATTTGTGCACGAGATGAGGTTACGTGCGTGGCTGACACTGTAACTCTCTTGAACCATCTGGCGAGAGAGGGTCACAAGGTCAGTCTGACAAAGCTACAGTTTTGTGAAGCAGGAAATAATTTTTTTTGGGTCACACAATAACACCAAACAGTAAAGCAATCTCTGAAAAGCGGATAAAAGCTATCAAAGATGTACCAAGACCTTTAACAAAACGACAATTATTATCATTCTTGGGAATGTGTGCATATTGTCGAACGTTTATTCCAAATTATGCACATCTTGAAAAGCCCTTGAGAGCCCTGACAACAGGGAAAGGGCTGAGGTCATGTGACAAGATTAATTGGTCCACAGAAGCACAGGATGCGTTTGCAGATATGAAACTGCAGCTGGCTCAGGCCCCAACGTTGGGCCTGCCTGTGCTTGAAAAGCCTTTCACCCAAATGGTAGATGAAAAACATGGATTTATGAGTTCAGTGCTTTTGCAAACCCATGGGGACAGATTACGACCAGTCGCATATTTTTCAACGAAGCTTGATGCAGTTGCAGCAGGCTTGCCACACTGCCTGAGAGCTGTGGCAGCTGCGGAGCTGGCTGTGCTGGCTTCAAGGGAATTTGTGGGGTATTCTGATTTGACTTTGATGGTCCCACACGCGGTCTCCATGATTTTGCAAGAGCAAAGAACATCACATTTATCAACAGCCCGATGGCTGAGGTATCACACGATTTTACTTGACATGCCAAATGTAACAGTGAAAAGATGCACAACTTTGAATCCTGCCACACTCCTCCCGACGGAGGAGGATGGACAGGAACACCATTGTTGTCTATCAGTGCTGGAACAGGTGTGTACACCACGTCCAGACCTGTTGGACACACCTTTAGAGAACTGTGACAATGTCCTCTTTGTGGATGGATAGGCGTCCAAAGATCCACAAACAGGCCTGAATAAGGTTGGTTTCGCGGTGACCACTGAATTTGAAGTCGTAAAGTCTGGCAAATTGCCATCAAATTATTCGGCTCAGGCAGCCGAATTGGTTGCTCTGACAGAGGCGTGTAATCTTATGGCAGACAAGTGTGTGACAATTTACACAGACTCGCGTTATGCTTTTGGGGTCACTCACGACTTTGGGGCGCTTTGGAAGCACCGACATTTTTTGAAGTCGGATGGACATCCGATATTAAACGCAGCTCTGGTGGCTAAGCTTTTGGAGGCCATTCTTTTACCAGACAAGGTCGCGATCTGTAAATGCGCAGCGCACACTAACGATAAAAGTTTTATCTCCACAGGAAACGTGAGAGCAGACGCGGCAGCGAAGGCCGCGGCAGCACAGGAGACAAAAGAAACGACTTGTGCTTTGGTATCTGTGACTAACCCTGATATTTCCCCTTGTTTACAGAGTATGCTGACTTTTTTCTACAGGAGCAGAAAAAAAAACAACAATGGAGGTCGTCTGGCTGCAGTCTCCAGGGGGGTGTATGGATGAGTGTTGATGACATTCCTTGTTTGCCCAAACACTTCTTTCAGCATTATGCTAAGTTGACACATGGGTTGGATCATGTGTCAAAAGCGGGTATGATAATGCAGATGAAGGAATTATGGTTTACAAAGGGATTTACAGTGGTTGCTGAAAATTTTTGCAAAAGATGTGTTACTTGTAACACACAATGTGGCTAGAGGAATAAAGCCCTCGTCAGGTGGGGCAGTAGAGAGACAGAACCAGACAATTAAGAACAAATTGGCGAAATGCTGTGAAGAGACGGGTCTGACTTGGCTTAAAGCTCTCCCAATTGTACTGATGTACATGAGAAAGAGAAAAAGAGTAAAAACAAACCTGAGCCCATTTGAAATTTTGTTTGGCAGGCCACCATTCATGGGCATAGGAGGGGGTAAACAAAGGCTGCCATCAACGGATGTGTGTGAAAATGACATGTTGAATTACTGCAAAGAAGTGTCTTGTCTGTTGTCAAATATTTCTGTGCAGGTAAAAGCTGCCCAGGGGAAGGTTGCTGAGACATTCCTGCCAGACCTGGCGATTTCGTGGTGATTCGTGATCACAGGAGAAAGAGCTGGAGATCGAAAAGGTGGCTAGAGCCTTTCCAGGTGCTTCTGGTGACGCACACGGCAGTGAAGGTCGCAGAGAGGGCTACGTGGGTTCACGTTAACCATGAAGGAGGGTGCCGCCCATTGCGGAGGCGGAGCAATCGCTGGAGGAGGTTCAACGCGAATGTCAATAAATGCTAAGATCCAGTTTGAAAAACCCTTGCATTGCAGCTGTGTGTTTTAGGCGGAATCAGATATCAGCAGCAAGGAGGAGACAACTTTGATTGCGCAACCGGCGTACGGGTGGACACTGTAATCAACAGAACAGATAAGACTCTTAGTGTTTCAAAAACAGTACTTTCTCACATTCTCTGGTCATAACAGCATCTTTTGATAAAGAGTAACTGAGAGAACGGAGCGTCCAAGGCCGTGGCACCCATTCAGAGTGCCAGGAATGTGTGGCCTGTATAAGACCACAGGTATAATGACTTTGTTGTCAGTGACAATTTGCTTGGTAATACTACACTTCACAACAGGTCTGAAGGTGTTACCAACAGGAGATCAGACCAACAATATGATGACACAAGTAGCGGAAGTTACAGTGAAATGTGTTAATTGAGTTATGATGTTTCTATTTTTCTTCCTGAGGATGATTGATATGTAAAGAAGGTTAAAAGCAGCAGTTATCCGTGTACGAGATGACGTACAAGGAGAGGGGTGAAACTGAGGGATTTTTACATACTTTTAATATTTACATTTTATATTACAGAAGTAACTCAACAGTGATAAATTGATATGTCTATTTCCTACTTGAACTATACTATTTCTTGTTTATAATATGGTGACTGAGGGTTCGGTCTAGGCCGAGAGTGCGATAGCAGGGCCTATCCGTTTAGCCCGGCCATAAAATAAAGTTTTCTACGCTTGCAAATATTAGGGTCTGACCCAACGACAAAAAAGAGCCTAAGCATTTTTCCAATTTCAAAAAAACTTACTTCACAGGTTCAAGAAGAGTGATCATTTATGTGAAAATCAGAGATGAAGAGTATAAGTGTGATGTAATGGCTTGAACTTGTATTTATTATTATTTTTACTATTATTATTACAATGTTTGATTAATCAGTTATCAGAGAATGATAAACAGAGAGGAATTGTAAAGGAATTTTCCTTTATGGACAGTAATCAAACAGTGAGACATAGATTCAGATGTATGTATTATATGTTTTCTTCTCGTAGTTAGATAAGCATTCTTTGTGTGATGATTTACTATGATTGAGAAGTGATAGAGGTAAGGAAACGCAGATGGTCAAGGGGGCATTTGCCTCCCTTTTCTGTTCACCATTAATCGGTAAACAAACTGGTATCTTTCCCTCTAGAGGAGGGAAGGAGGAGGCCTTGGAAGGAAAGGACTATAAAACAGACCGGCACTGCTTCTCCTTACTTCTTCTCCTTAGGGCTCTCTTGCTCTCTTGCTACTTCTTCTGGCTCTCTGGCTTTCTGTCTCTCTCTCTCTCTATCTATCTCTCTATCTATCTCTCTCTCTCTCTATCTCTCTCTCTGTCTTCCCTCACTGACTTAGCTCATGTGTGTTAGAACTGAGGGATCTTCTCTTGCAAGGGAATAAATACCTTTATTATTATAATTTGGACTCAGAGTTTGTCTCTTACTCAGTGATGATGTTTGTCAGAAAATTGCCACAACAGTATATAATCTGAATCAGATTTGATTTTTTATATTTTCTGTAATTTTACTAAAAGTTGTTTTTTGTGTCACTGCTATTATTTATTTATTAGTTGGAGTTATTTTAGTACTTTAAGTTAAACTAAATGAAATTGAGAAATGGCAGCTAGCTGAAATAAAACAAGCTTTAGTTATTAAATTAAAGTTACACATTTTATTTAAACTAGCAAAAAAGCATTTTTGTATGATTTTAGTTAACTATGATAACCCTGTACCGCACTGGATATAAGTTTTACCCAAGTATTTCGATTCCTATAACATAAAAATATGAATCATGTACATATACATACACTATGTATTCAGTAGTCCTATATCAATACAATTAATCCGAATGGTGATTCTTTATAGAAATAATGTTTAATTCAATGAGCATAAATATATATGTTAATGAATGAATAAATAACTCTTTATGTACATTTAGTTCACAGGCTGCAGATTACTGTAAACCCAATGAAGCACCTCCAATACTTATATTATAATACATAATAATAATTCCTATAACCACACGCATCCGAATCGAATGGGAATGATGTCACGGATGAACCAGGCAGAAAAGCAAACTGCATTAAAAGTGTTACTTTGCTCATCATTTTGAATCCTGTGTGGAGAAGTTTCTTGGCGGCCTTGTAGTAAACGGTCTCCGGTCGGTTATAAAACCATGGCGTTGTCACACATCAGCTTGAAGTCTGCCTGAGAGTCACACATCAGATCCAAATCAGTCACATTTATGCATTTAGCAGACGCTTTTATCCAAAGCGACTTACAGTGTATTCCGTTTAGAGGTCTGCTACCCGACCCGAACCCGCGGGTCCCGAAATACTTTCGGGTTTCGGGTTAATGTTTAATGGATAGCTTCGGGCTCGGGTCGGGTTCGGGTTTGTAGCTAAACCAAAACTATATGCAGAGGCTTCGCTGCTTTCATAGACGCACGCACACACATATCAGAGATCGCGCACAAACAGCACGGAAACTTTTATTAGTAAAATAGCTTCGACAGGCTACTGACTCGCAAGTCACAACATTATATTTATCTGCAATGAGGCGGCAAAATCACTGTTTTTGAAGTAACTAATCCTCATTGCTTGTAGAGAGACAAGCGCAGAAGCAGGTTCACATGCACGCGCAACTTTCCTCGGTCTCTCTCTCTCGGTCTCTCTCTCTCTCTCTCTCTCGCTCGGTCTCTCTCTCTCTCCCTCTCGCTCCCTCGCTCGGTCTCTCTGTCTCTCTCTCGCTCTCTCTCTCTCTCGCTCGCTCGGTCTCCCTCTCTCTCTCTCTCTCGCTCGGTCTCCCTCTCTCTCTCTCTCGCTCGGTCTCTCTCTCTCTCTCTCTCTCTCTCTCTCTCTCTCGCTCGGTCTCTCTCTCTCTCTCTCGCTCGCTCGGTCTCTCTCTCTCTCTCTCTCGCTCGGTCTCTCTCTCTCTCTCGGTCTCTCTCTCTCTCTCTCGGTCTCTCTCTCTTCTCTCGGTCTCTCTCTCGCTCTCTCTCTCTCTCTCTTCTCTCTCTCTCGCTCGGTCTCTCTCTCTCTCTCGCTCGGTCTCTCTCGCTCTCTCTCTCGCGCTGTCTCTCTCTCTCTCTCGCTCGATCTCTCTCGGTCTCTCTCTCTCTCTTGCTCGGTCTCTCTCGGTCTCTCTCGCTCTCTCGCTCGGTCTCTCTCTCTCCTCGCTTGGTCTCTCTCTCTCTCTCTCTCGCTCTCTCTCTCTCTCTCTCGCTCGGTCTCTCTCTCTCTCTCGCTCGGTCTCCTCTCTCTCTCTCGCTCGGTCTCTCTCTCTCTCTCTCGCTCGGTCTCTCTCCTTCCCCCGTCGGTATTTCTCCGTCTCTCTCTCTCTCTCGCTCGGTCTCTCTCTGTCTCTCTCTCTCTCTCGCTCGGTCTCTCTCCGTCTCTCTCTCTCTCTCGCTCGGTCTCTCTCGGTCTCTCTCTCTCTCTCGCTCGGTCTCTCTCGGTCTCTCTCTCTCGCTCGGTCTCTCTCGGTCTCTCTCTCTCTCTCGCTCGGTCTCTCTCTCTCTCTCTCGCTCGGTCTCTCTCTCTCTCGGTCTCTCTCTCTCTCTCGCTCGCTCGGTCGGTCTCCCTCTCTCTCTCTCTCTCTCTCTCTCAAATAAATGATTAATTCATTCAAATAAATACAATCTTATTTAAGATCTTATGTCTGATTTAAAGTAGACAGAATGCTAACGAGCCTTAACTGACAAAAAATTACCATAATTTGCACGGTCATCATCTTGTCCATACAAAATTCATAAACTCGGCAGAATGTATGCGACCGCTGCACCTGATGTTCACAAACTTTCATAACTGGTAAATGTTTGTGAAATGGCAGAGCCTTGATTAATCCGTTTCTTTGCATGCAATCGTGAAATGCAACCTTTTTCCTTTTTTTTAGTTGGCTATTCGTTGTGGGGGGGGGGGGGGTTTTCGGGTCGGGTTCGGGCTATAAATTTAACTGTGCCACTCGGGTCGGGTCGGGTCGGGTCAGACGATCTCGGGTACGGGCTTCAGTTTTGAGCCCGTGCAGACCTCTAATTCAGGTTATACATTTTTTTTTTGTCAATGTGTGTTTCCTGGGAATTGAACCCACAACCTTTGCGCTGCTAACACAATGCTCTACCACTGAGCCACAGGAACACCAGTTACACTTTTATAGTTAAAAGTCTCTAAGATGAAGATCAAAAGAGCAGGACACTTGCATACCTTGAATTCTGTGATAGTTTTGTATTCGTTCGCATCGATTTTGTCCTTCATTGTGCTAAAGTCCATGGGATGCTTGATTATCATGGAGTATCCTGGTGCAATGGCGTCGGTCACCGGGAAGGTGAAGAACCCGTGAGCATCTTTCCTGTTGAGACAGAAGCACGGTGCTTATATAACGCAGATATGAGGATAGATTAGAAATCTGATTCTTCAGAAGCTCACCTCTGAAGCAAACGCAAGAAATGCTCCAAGAGCTGCTGGCGAGGGGTGCATTCGTTTTCTAGGAAAAAACAAAAGGACAAACATTTACAAAAATCAATAAATGTATGTCATATGTGATTGTTTTGATGGGTTGTGCATCGTTCAGAACTGACCTGAGAATGTCTTTTAAACAGCTGTTTTATTCATGAAACACTTTGTTCAAAATAGAGCCAAAAATACTTCGATTTTAACTAAATAGATGATTTAACGATTTGAATTTGATTTTCGATATTTGTTTTCATGGTAACGCTACAATACGGTTTTATATTTTATTTATTAATTGATTGCATTAGCTACAATAAACAAATGATGAAAAATATTTCTAAAGCATTTATCTATCAGTTCATCTGTTAATGTTATTTAATGTACATTAACAATGAACAGTCGTGTTTTATTAACTGTATTTAATGTATCAAAGATAATAAACACTGTATTCAAATGTATTGGTACTTGTAAGTGAATGCATTAATTAACATCAACTAACTGGACCTTATTGTAAAGTGTTACCTATTCATTTGCATTTATTATTTTCAAATAGTGTCAATTTTAATATGCTTTGTTCAAAATGAAGGCAAAAAATACTTGTACGATCATAACTTAATAATCATCATTAAAAGATTTAAATTTCCATTTGTTAACATTAGTTAACATGAATTAATAATGAAAAATTATTTATAAAGCATATTTAAATCTCAGTTGATGTTAATGTCAACATTTACATTTACATTTAGTCATTTAGCAGACGCTTTTATCCAAAGCGACTTACAATTGCCCAATGTGAAATACCCTGAAATCAACAACTATGTGTCCTTAAACGCTCATTTTTTGAGTCGACAGCTTATAAAAACCCAGTTCTGTTTTTATAGCTTGTTTACTGTACACCTCGTCACACGGCAGCTTTTAGCTATTGTTCAGTTGTTTGTTATAAGTCAGAAATGACAAGGAGGCAGCTTCATGCAATACAAAGTCAATGGAGAGCGTTGGATTGCCCCCCCCCCCATGTGGGCGTGGCCTAAATGTGCTCTCTATTCGTTAACATTAGTAAATGCATCAACTATTGAGCAATATGTTTTTTAAAGTATTTATTCGTTTGTTTACATTAGCTAATAAAAATCAGCTGTTCATTGTTATTTAATGTACATTAATATCAACAGATACAATGTTTAATTTTAATAATGTATTAGTAAATATTTTAGTGAATAGAAAAGTTTGGTTGATTTGGAGGGGGGGGGGGGGGGGGTTGGAGTAAAAAAGGTTGAGAACCACTGCTTTAGGTAAATGCAGGCACGGTTCTAAGGGCTACTAAAAAAATAAAATAAATAAATAATAATTAAATTAATGCAAAATAAAGTTACATCCCAACAAGCTTTTATATTTAGGCCTATTTATTTTTATATGCATTTTATTATTTAATAATTTTCAGTCTCGGTGAGGTCCTCATTTGAAAAGTAGATCCCCACACAAGGGTACCCCTGTTTTAGACATTGTTCTGTTTTTTGTTACAAGTCAGAAATGACATTGAGGCAGCTTCACGCAATACAAAGTCAATGGATTGCCCCCCCGGTGGGCGTGATTTACAGATTATGACGCGTGTTGCTCTGTCACTAGAGAGGCTCTTATCATCTTCATAAAGTTTGGTAAATAGTTGTACCTTGTTGAGTTCGACAGGCTCGTACGGGCCGATCCGCCGGCTGCTCCACTTCTACTTTCACTCCAGGATGAAATTCATCTGCTTCTGATTCTGATTCGAATTTGTCCCGCTTCCGCTTCTTCTCCTCTGGAACCACCTGCGGCACAACGCTCGTTTAGCAACAGCACTCACCTAACGAATGATCCTCATCATCACACGGGCTTTCCAAGGCGTTACCTCCACAGGCTTCGGCAGAGTGAACGGCTCCACTGCTGCACTGGCGGCGTTTTCTGAATGCTCTCGCTCACGCTTTTTCTTTTTCTCCTCCTGGATCAAACACATACAGCATTTATAAGATTAAAGGGAAGTAACTAGATTTGTTTTTTTAAATCTGTGATTATTGCCTTTGCAATCTAGTGTTATTTACTAAAAATGATATACTATTTTATATATATATATATATATATATGTGTGTTTTTTTATGCATTTTCCATTTCCATTGCTAAAGATTCATTAATTTTGTTGTGTTTTGTCATTTTTATATATATTTTTTTATTAAAATGTGTCTATATATATATTTTATTTTTTTCAGTTTTAGTTATTTTAGTGCATTAAGTTAAACTAAATTTACAAAGATAAATGTTGTTTTGGCAACTAGCTGAAATAAAAAAAAGATTTATTTATATTTCAATTTTATTTCAGGTATTGTTGAAGTATATTAAAAGTAAAAGGCTTTAGTTTTAGTTAACTATTAAATCTCCGGTAATATTAATTTATTTTCATTACATTAAATATTGTTATAGTTTTATTAATAGTTTGAATTAGCATTTGTTTTTAGATGTTCCATTTTCAGTATGTAAGAATCTATAGTCTGCCTCCACCCCACGATATGTTTGATCATTTCCCAAAATTGCTTCATTATTATAGAGAAGCAGATGTTGTTTGTGGAGCATTTGTGACGATCACATCCTGAGCAAACGGTGAGGATTGTAGAAGTGGAGCGGGCGAGAGACACGGAGACCCACCTCAGACAGGGGTACACACAGACTACAGCTGTCACGACAGGAGCAGCTTCGGTTACATGAAGGGTAGTAAACTGAAAATGTAGAAAAGGTTAGGACTGAGGATGTTCTGGGTTCATTCCGACTCCGTTGAACCCGAGGCACAACATGTTCTTTGTCTCTGCTATTAGCAATAAACATCCTCATCACTTGTTCTCACAAGTATAATGATTTTCTGTATAATGCTTTTGTTATTTTTGTTTTCAAATGTCTATATAGTTTGTATATAGTATGCATGTTGAATATTATAATACTGTGCAAAATATGGACTACATGATTTGAGGAGTAATTCATGTCTAAATATGAGTGTTTAAGGGTGAATCCCATTTCTCTGTCTTACCCCTTCCCCTTAGTTTAGCGCGTTCACGTGAGAGTAAGGGCTAGTTCTGGTTTTGATCGAGGGGTAGGGGTAAGGGGACGGGGTAGATACCCCTTAAAACCAAGCACTTTCTCGAGCTTACATGAAACCAAGGAGTACCCAGAACACACTGCGGCCAGTTTATCCAGAGACTCCCATAAATGTAAGTATTTTCTGCTTAAATAATTTATTTAAAATGACGACAGTCTTGTTTTGTGCTCTACACAGTCCTGTAACTTACATATATATTTGCAACCATGCTCTTAATTGAAACATTTTAAATCGCTATTTTTCCACGCTAACTTTACATTGCTGATTTGCACAACAGTCCCGCGTTTCTCTGACGAGAGAAAACATCACTAAAACCCTCGACACACACACACTTTTAGACGGAGAGTTTGTGATCAAACACACACTTTTAGACGGAGAGTTTGTGATCAAACACACACTTTTAGACGGAGAGTTAGTGATCAACACTTGTCTCCTCTGGTGACGTAGCAGCAGCTAGCGACGATGTATGATGACGTAACAGTAACCAAGTGGCGTCTCATTTCATAGGGGTATGTTTTCACCCCTAGCGCTTACCACTCGGCTTCGAGGGACGAGGGCTAGGGGTAAGACGAAGGGGTAAAACCGAGAAATGGGATTCACCCTAAGAGTTGATCTTTCACTCACCTTCCTCCTCTTCCTCTCCTCATCATCTGCATACTTCTCCTTCTCCTTCTCTGATTTCTTCTTCTTCTTCTTTTTCTTCTCTTTGTGCCGTTCCCACTCGTGGTCAGAGCGGTCATCATAGTAACTGGAGTCGTGTCCGGATCCGGAGAGCTCGGTCACTTCACTTCCGCCCACCTTCAGCACCAGTTTCAGGGGTTTATCCAGGGGTTTGTCCTCGTAGTCTGAAAACGACACAAAGCCATCACGAGTCGGTTCGAAATTATGGAAGATTATTTTGGTACATGAACAGATTTAATGCCATTATTCAGCTGTTCTGGAAGAAATGTGCTCTTATGTCACTTCTCATTTACCTCTAGTAATAGACTACAAGGAGCATCACAAGATCAAACCCAGTATCTAGTGTAAATACAACAAAATACACCCTGATAGTCCTGTTAAACTAACTATAGCAATAAAACCAGAGCTGTGTATTTCCTTTACATAATCATTTAGCCCAGGACTTTCAAAATAGGGTACGGGGACAGAGAAATATTAATAATAATAGTAATATTAAACTAAATAAATAAATAATAAAATAAATCAAACAATAATAAAATAACCATATAATAAATAAAGTATGTATTTAATTAAAAATAAATTAAATATAAATATAAATTAACTAAATATGTTTTATTAAAATAATAAATAAACCATTGTTATCAAATTAACCATTATTTAATAAACCATTTTATTAAAATAATAAATAAACCAACATTTTTTTAACTAAATAATAGAAATAAGACTAAAAATAAATAAAGATTTTACAATCAAATTAACAATAGAAAATGTATTAAAGTAAATAAATGATACATTTAATAGTACAGTACAGAAAGTAGAGAAAAAAAATGGAATGGAAACTGCATTTTTCTCTATAATATTCTACACATCTATAATTAATATTAATACCTCACAATATTAATTGGGTCTTTAATCATGCAAATATTTAAAGATGGAGGGCCTTAGGATCTAAAAATTGAAATCCCCATGATTTAGACAACGCCAAAAAGAAATAATCATGAATTGAAATGTATTATTTGTGTGTTTTTGTAAGAATGAGACAGATAACGTTATATAATGTATTTATAGACTATGTGGAATAATACACAGACTTAAGAGAACGCACAGAATGAATTAAAGCATATCTGACGTAACATTTTACCTCCTTCAACCTTTCTCCACTCGGGTCTGTGTTTCTTGTGCTTCTTCCCCATTTCTGCCTTTATTTATGTGGAAAAAAATCAGGTTTAATGTTGTAGAATTCGCGTATTTCTGTCCTCTTCGACACAACAGCGACAACAACAACATTAGCAGCTCCGGTTAACTTCCGGTTTCAGGCGGTGTCGTTTCCGGCGCAGGCTGACGTGAGCGTGAGCGCGGTAAGTTCGAGTTTGTCTGTCGCTGTTGTGAGGTGAGTGTGTTTACTTCTACTGTGCGTTCTTCTTTTACTTTATCTGTTAATATACACGACAATTAACATAATAAACACCAATAGACCTAAGAAATCAGAAAACAATTCTTCCGTTCCGTTATGTGATTCGTGATGTTTACGATAATAAAGGCTGCGTTTCAAAACGTAGTGCGCTCCCTACTTAGACACCATGTTTGCGTGATCACATAAAGAATACAATGGCACGCTGTTATTGTTACAGTGGAGTTAAATCTATGATTTATGACCCATTCAATGTATTGTTGGCTATTGCTACAAATACACCCGCGCTACTTATGCGCTGTTTTGTGCTCCAGGGACACAAATGTGATATTGTTTATGTCACCTGGTTACATCACATATGAATGTGGCGTTATTATTGGCATGGTGTAGGTTGTTCTTTGTTGTCACACTGTGTGTTGTGTGTGTTTCAGTCTACAGCAGTTTCAGTAATGGACATTTCTGACCATCACATGACTGATGTCGTCATCATCCGCCCTGACGTGCACATAGAGGTTAATGTCACATCTCAGAGGTAAATCATGATTTAATGAACAGACACTGATTTAGTTTCAGTTTTAAAAATTGTGTCCAGCAAAAATGCGTTAAATTGATTAAGAGTCGACATTAGAAAAGATTAATATTTCAAATAAACACTGTTCTTTTGAACTTAGTTTCTATTTATCTGTGAATCTTGAAAAATAAAATGTATAGGTTTCCATAAAAATATTTGGTAGCACGACTGTTTTCAACATTGATGATAATCAGAAAATTTATTGAGCAGCAAATCAGCATATTATAATGATTTCTGAAGATCATGTGACACTGAAGACTGGAGTAATGATGCTGAAAATACAGATTTGATCACAGAAATAAATACAGTTTAACATATATTCACATAGAAAACTGTTATTTTAAATTACAATAATGCGTCACAATTTTTACCGTATTTTTGATCAAATAAATGCAGCCTTGGTGAGCAAAAAAAACATAATATTTAAAAAAAAATGACCCCCAGAGTATATCGAAATGTAATAACTCTCTAAAACAACTTTTCTTTGATGTTGACGTCACAAACCCCTGGTGTTTTCTCAGATACTCGCCGTATCCAGTTGTTTATCACTCTACTTTCCCCCTCTTTGAATATCCTTGTCAGCACCGTTTCTAATGTCTGCGTGTTTTAAA
>QVTF01008210.1:130000-160585 GCA_003573665.1 Oxygymnocypris stewartii
GTGGACCGCGCTGATATAAAGCAGTACATCGGCCCCCCGAGCGCCAGCGCCATATTCAACATCTATCTGTCTTGTCTGGAGGAACTCATGAAGGTGAGCGTGCTTTCAGTTCCTTTAACTATTGAACGTCTCTGTTCTTCTGCTGGACTCCACCGAATAGATCTGAACTTTCCCTGCAGCGTCAGATCATCTACCCCAGACAG
Source organism: Oxygymnocypris stewartii (assembly GCA_003573665.1). NCBI lineage: Eukaryota > Metazoa > Chordata > Actinopteri > Cypriniformes > Cyprinidae > Oxygymnocypris > Oxygymnocypris stewartii. The sequence goes on from QVTF01008210.1 coordinate 130,204, forward strand.
CAGCTGCTGAGTTTGGAGGAACTGGGCACCATGAACTTCATGGAGAGCGACGTGACCCGTCTGAGCTTAACCCTGAGGAACCTCGCCCAGTGAGTGTTTGCTTTCAGTGCAGCTAGTACTGAAAGTCTCCGAGCATGGATGTTCACGTGTCTCTTTCTGCACAGGAGGAGTGAAGGACTCAGTGGAAGAGCTTTGAGGAGAATCCCGTTCCTGGCTCATGCACTCTATGGAAAGGTACTCGTCTTTGTACACTGTTATGTGGTGTTTTTAGGATTAAAGCACGGTAAATCACTGCGGTGCATGACCTTGAGTGGGTTACTGCTGTGATGCGTGGATGGCAACAGCATTTATTATTAATAATAATCAGAATAAACACCTGGTTATTTTTATGGAAAATAATGTGTTACTTTATGTTTGCGTTTTTTCTTTTTCTAATCTGGGCTGGGCTTGTTTGTTTTTAATATTAAAAAAATGACATTTCTCTCAACATGAGAAGAAATTGGGAAAACAAAGTAACTGGCGAAGTTACATTTTTAAAAAGTAACTTTTTCTTGTAAATTATAAAAAATAATGTTACATCACTAGTTACTTGGAAGAAGTCATCTGATTACGCAACTAATGTGTTACCCCAGTACAGGTAATAATATTAATCTAGGCATTATCTAATGACATATGCACACATTTTCATACATTTCAAGTACAGAAATCTAGGATAAAGTCGTTTAAAATTCTTGTTTCATTTTGTTGAGATATTAAGGTTAAAGATATTTTGAATGTCTCATATTTATCACTCCATTAATCAGAAAATACTGTCAACAGCCAAAACAAATTAACATGTTATTAGGATTAAAATGTGACATAAACTAGGTGAATGATATGATTCATAACTCTAGAGAAACAATCCCACAGCATTTAAAGATATGTACTGGAATTTAAATCAACAGACACCTATAGATAAAGTGTAATAAAATAAATACTTAAATATGTATTGTGTATGTTTTCTTTTCTCTTGTGATCGACTGATATTGATTTTTTTATAACCGATACCGATTATTTGTACGTTTATGTACCCGATAATTTTAATAGAGATGTTTATTGGCGAAATAATGATTCTATAGTAAATGTTAATATAATTTAGCGTGTTTCAAACGAGTGAATCTTGTATAAAGTTACATGCGGTGGTCGTGCTGGAGCTTCTCCTGAGTGAACAGTGTGTGTGTGTGTGTGTGTGGCCACTGCTCCAGGTGTGTGTGTGTGTGTGTGTGTGTGTGTGTGTGTGTGTGTGTGTGTGTGTGTGAGAGAGTGAGAGAGTGAGTGAGTGAGTGAGTGAGTGAGTGTGTGTCTGTGTCTGTGTGTGTGTGTGTGTGTGTGAGAGAGTGAGTGAGTGAGTGTGTGTCTGTGTCTGTGTGTGTGTGTGTGTGTCCACTTCTCCAGGTGTGTGTGTGTGTGTGTGTGTGTCCACTTCTCCAGGTGTGTGTGTGTGTGTGTGTGTGCACTGCTCCAGGTGTGTGTGTGTGTGTGTGTGTGTGCACTGCTCCAGGTGTGTGTGTGTGTGTGTGTCCACTGCTCCAGGTGTGTGTGTGTGTCCACTGCTCCAGGTGTGTGTGCTTGGATGGGTCAAATACAGAGAACACATTTCACTGCTGGTTATACTCTGTATAATTGTCTATGACAAAAAAATAATACAAAATATCGGTTATCGTTTGTTTTTGTTTTTTTACTGATATCCGATTACGGTAAAATGCTTAAATATCGGGAAAAATATTGGTCGATCTCTACTTTTCTCTAGTCTGAAAGAAGCAAAAGCTCAAAAATTGACTAGTGCATGCAAAAGCAGTGTCTTGTGTGCATCACAGACCACAGATGTATTAAATGAAATATGCAGTTTAGTCGTTGTTTGTTGTAATCCCGTCCACTCTTCTGTCTCCAGTCGTCCACATTGACAGTGGAGGGTTTTCTGAAAGCGATGGAGCGTGCCGTGGACAAACAGAGACAGGAACAGGCCAGTCTGGTCAACTGTGTTTGAGCGACTGACGTTCTGCTGTTATATCGTAACGGTTTCTTCTTGTTTTGTTTGTTAATTCAGCGTTTCTAGCTCTGAACATGTTGCTAATGCTGTCCCAGAACAAACCAGTGTTGTTTTATTTCACGTTTGAGAGTTTAAAACAGCACTTATCTATAACATAAGATATTCATAAGCTGAAGTTGTGTTCAAAATCTGTTTGAAATGTGCAATGTAGCAGCTCCTATTTGCATGTTAAAAAAAATAATGTTTTTTTTTAATGTTCAGTTTTTATATTATATTTAATTAAAATGAGAGATAAAAAAAATCAATCCTTTTTGCATCTTTTTTTCCTGAATCGGATCTTTTTAGTTTTATCCACTCACTGTAATTTATACGGTGCAACCAGTAGATGTCATAACGGTGCCACTGCAGGAAAACAGCATGCATGAAACGATATTATCAGATGCACCATCACTCGACAGATATACTATCTGAAAAACAACCGGTCTGTGTGCTAACAGGCTTGATTCACGCGGTATTCAGTGTTGATTTGGATTTCAAATCCAGTCTTTAGGACTGACCGTCCTCATTGTCAACATGCAAGAGGTTTGTACAAATCAGATTTTTTTAATGTTTATTTTATTTTGCATTTTTGCTGGCTTTCTGTGCAAAGCCTGAATATTTAGTTTGGGTCTTAAATCAGCCTTCCACAATTTAAAGCATTAAAAAGGTCTTAAATCATAGAAAGTCTTCAATTCAAAGTCATGGCATTTAAATAATGCATGCACTGCAAAAATTAATTCCTCAGTGTTTTGTTGAAATATCATTAAATCAAGATGCATTTACTTGAGATGCAAAATTAAGAAATTAAATCTGATTTTTTTTACTGAGAAATTGAACAAAACGGAGGGAGTTTATGCTTCAAACAAGACCTTTCAATGGTATGAAAATGACCTTTCGTTGATGTTTCTGACTCCATTGTCAGATATTTGTTTTAAACATAAACTCACTTCATTTTGATCTATTTCACAGAAAATAAGACTTCTTATGTCATATTGTGTTTCAAGTGAATGCGTCTTGATTTAAGAAACTTTTGATATTATCACGAGAAAACAACACAAATACTTTTGCAGTATGATCAGAAGCTACAGTCAAATGCATTTCCATATTCTAGTGTTTGAGAGCAAAGGTTTTCATGAATGAAAAAGTAATGGAGATCAGTACGAAGTTGTATTTTTAAACTTTGAAGTGTTTCTAATGTGTGACGATGATGTATTGTGTTCCTGTCAGATACTGGTTGTGTTGTTTAGTTTCCAAGAGATTTACGTTATAAAACTAACATTGCATTCTCCCACACATGCATTCATTCAGAGTCATGCTGTTTAACCTTTAGTCGTTTAGAAACCAATCTTTAAAGCGTCCTGCTTTGATGTGCTGTCTGGAAAGAGACGAGGTGTGAGAATTAGTTTTAATGCGAATGAATCCCATAATCACAAAGAGCTGCTCGATGAGTAAACACCTGCGAGCCATCATTGTGCAGGTATCTGCAGGACATTCCTCTGATATGATGTGAGATTAAAACATGTCAGGCTGTAGACCAGAGAAACAAAGACATAATTGCAATGTCTGCAGGCTTTTTCTCTTCCTGACAGTTCCTCGTCCAAAAACATTGAATCTAATCAGTGGAGCCTCAAAAGCTGTATTGTTGCAGTGTTTTAAAGCACTTTTGTGCGAGTTCCTAGACAAAGCAAACACTATAATGCTGCTGAATTGCTCAAGGTTTCTGGCCTCGAGCGCTGGAATATCAATGGAGCTGCCAATAGCAATACATTAGCTGAAGAGTTAATAACAGGAGACGTTAAAGCTGTTCTGAAGCATTGAAGAGAGATACGTGAGCTTTTGTTTGAAATTAAAGAATCATTTCTACTGCTTATTGCAAACCTCTCCGCTCTTTAAGTATTGCAACAGATCTTTCCCGGCATGCAAACGCAATATGCTTTCATATCTTGTTTTTCTTTTTTTGTCTTTCTCAAACTAACTGCATGAGAAGAATTAATCGCCAACTTTTGCATTTGTAATCAAGAAAATTTAATTGTGCTTAACTTATTTAAAATATCAAATTTCAAATTCACTTTAAGCACACAAGCTATTTGTTTACATGTTTGGTGTTTTTAAAAATAAAGTAAACGTTAGTTGTACATTAATCAGATTACCAAAGTGTTTCCAAACAATTACATTTCAGTCTTTTTTCTTAACGTTTTGCATTCATTTCAATGTTACGGTGTCTTTGTAATTGTGAAATTTACTATTAAAGCATATATTTACAATATCGGCATTTTAGTGATTATTGCGCTTAATGTAAAAAAATGTTATTGGCCGATATTCATTTCTAAATAAAAATTATTTACCTTAGTTTTCAGATTGTATCAGTTTCCTTTAAGTAGTATAAATATATAATATTGGCCATTTATTGGTTATTGGCCTTAATGTGAAAATGATTATTTGTTGGCTGATATTAAATAATATAAATAAAAAAATGTACTTTAGTTTTTACAGTCTATCAATTTTCTTTTAGTAGTGTCGATTTATAATATCGTCTGCTTAAATGTTGGCCTTAATATGAAAACAATTGTTTATTTGCCGATATTTAATTTCTACTTAAAAACATAAATAGTTTTTACAGTCTATACATTTTCTTTACATAGTATAGATTTATAATATCGGTTATCATTTATTAGCCTTAATGTGAAAATGACTATTGGCTGATATTTATTGTTTAAGTCTAAATAAAAAGCGTGAAACACGTTCTCAAGTTCAGCTCCTCAGACTCAACTTTTGTCTCTGAAATTGTAGTTTTCAGTAGTTTAGGAATTGAATGATACAAATCTTTCTGTATGACAAGTACTTGAGAAATGAGAGATTAATGACGTCAGTTGAAATGGAAAGTCATTACAGTCTGATGAAATATAATTGTGTTTTATAAACAGATGAGTCACTCACAACAGGAGCAGGGAATGCTTTAAGAAATCAACTGTGTGGTTTTGTAGACCTCTGACCTCCTCCTAATGCTGAAATCCTTGAGTTCAGGTCTGATGTAATGACTGAGTAACTAACTGAAGATCCCATCAGGAAAGAGAAAGTGGTACTCTTCAGAGACGTTAAACCACAAGCTGGCACGGGTGGATCGCATGTTGAGGAGAGAGTAATAACAGGTTCAGATGAGCTGTCATCAGGCCTGAGGAGTGCTGATCTTTTCCATTGTACTGCTGCAAATTTGCATATTTGTTCTGAATTTTCTCATTTTAATGCATCAAGTGCAACATAAGCATTTGGCATTAGTCACTTCAAGTACACAAGATGCTTTCCTGAGCTTGTGCTGGTGTTTAAAGAGCGTTTAGGCTGCTTGTACAGACTATGTTACGTCAATATCTTTATTCTGTACTGTAGATGTTGCTCAGAGTCCCTCTTCAAAGTCAAATGCACAAATGTAGCATTTGTTTTACTTGGGTTAATAGCTTCATACCGAACATGCAAGTCATTTGAATCTAAATGCTGCAAGCTGCATCTTTTCTCTTCACTAACATCGCGTGTGTTTGAATCCAGTGTGTTTAAGTGTGTTAACATGTGTTTGAGTCCAGTGTGTTAACGTGTGTTTGAGTCCAGTGTGTTTAAGTGTGTTAACGTGTGTTTGAGTCCAGTGTGTTTAAGTGTGTTAACGTGTGTTTGAATCCAGTGTGTTTAAGTGTGTTAACGTGTGTTTGAGTGTGTTAACGTGTGTTTGAGTCCAGTTGGTTTAAGTGTGTTTACGTGTGTTTGAATCCAGTGATGTTTAAGTGTGTTAAAGTGTGTTTGAATCCAGTGTGTTTGTGTGTTAACGTGTTTTAGTAATCCAGTGTGTTTAAGTGTGTTAACGTGTGTTTGAATCCAGTGTGTTTAAGTGTGTTAACGTGTGTTTGAGTCCAGTGATGTTTAAGTGTGTTAACGTGTGTTTGAGTGTGTTAACGTGTGTTTGAGTCCAGTTGGTTTAAGTGTGTTAACGTGTGTTTGAGTGTGTTAACGTGTGTTTGAGTCCAGTTGGTTTAAGTGTGTTAAAGTGTGTTTGAATCCAGTGTGTTTGTGTGTTAACGTGTTTTAGTAATCCAGTGTGTTTACGTGTGTTTGAATCCAGTGTGTTTAAGTGTGTTAACGTGTGTTTGAGTCCAGTGATGTTTAAGTGTGTTTGAGTCCAGTGTGTTTAAGTGTGTTAACGTGTGTTTGAGTCCAGTGTGTTAACGTGTGTTTGAGTCCAGTGTGTTTACGTGTGTTTGAGTCCAGTGATGTTTAAGTGTGTTAACGTGTGTTTGAGTCCAGTGATGTTTAAGTGTGTTAACATCTGTTTGAATCCAGTGTGTTTAAGTGTGTTAACGTGTGTTTGAGTCCAGTGATGTTTAAGTGTGTTAACGTGTGTTTGAGTCCAGTGATGTTTAAGTGTGTTTGAATCCAGTGTGTTTAAGTGTGTTAACGTGTGTTTGAGTCAAGTGATGTTTAAGTGTGTTAACGTGTGTTTGAGTCCAGTGATGTTTAAGTGTGTTAACGTGTGTTTGAGTCCAGTGATGTTTAAGTGTGTTAGTGTCAGGTCCGGGGGCCAGAACTCAAATGCAGACCAGAGTTACAGTTCAATTAAGGTGAGTTTATTTACAACCAGTACAAACAGAGATGTGAACTGAGTGGTGAATGTTCTGGTAGGATAGAGGGTTTGTGGTCCGGGTTCCAGCACTCTGTGTTCCAAGGTTCTGGTGAGAGATCTGAGTCCGAGGTTCAGGCTGGAATTCTGCAGTCAAGACATGGAAAAACGGGTTAGCTCTCAATTCCTCAGACACTGACCAAATACAGAAATTTCAGGACATAGATTGGCTGGCATGTACTCGTACTGAGCGGTACAACAATCCGGCGGGGACTGGAAAGTAGAACTGGCTTTTATAGGGGAGTTGATTGCATGATGTGGAACAGGTGTGCTTGATAGAGTTGATTGAGCTTCAGGTGAGTAGACAGGAACACTGGAGACCACGCCCACCAGTAATCTCAGAGCAGCAAGAAAACCAGAATCACGACCGGGGGTTTGTGGCAGTTTGAGTCCAGTGATGTTTAAGTGTGTTAACGTGTGTTTGAGTCCAGTGATGTTTAAGTGTGTTAACGTGTGTTTGAATCCAGTGATGTTTAAGTGTGTTTGAGTCCAGTGTGTTTAAGTGTGTTAACGTGTGTTTGAGTCCAGTGTGTTTAAGTGTGTTAACGTGTGTTTGAGTCCAGTGTGTTTAAGTGTGTTAACGTGTGTTTGAGTCCAGTGATGTTTAAGTGTGTTAACGTGTGTTTGAATCCAGTGATGTTTAAGTGTGTTAACGTGTGTTTGAGTCCAGTGTGTTTAAGTGTGTTAACGTGTGTTTGAGTCCAGTGATGTTTAAGTGTGTTAACGTGTGTTTGAATCCAGTGATGTTTAAGTGTGTTAACGTGTGTTTGAATCCAGTGATGTTTAAGTGTGTTAACGTGTGTTTGAATCCAGTGATGTTTGAGTCCAGTGTGTTTAAGTGTGTTTGAATCCAGTGAGGTTTAAGTGTGTTAACGTGTGTTTGAATCCAGTGTGTTTGAATCCAGTGTGTTTAAGTGTGTTAACGTGTGTTTGAGTCCAGTGATGTTTAAGTGTGTTAACGTGTGTTTGAGTCCAGTGATGTTTAAGTGTGTTAACGTGTTTGAGTCCAGTGTGTTTGAATCCAGTGATGTTTAAGTGTTAACGTGTGTTTGAATCCAGTGTGTTTAAGTGTGTTAACGTGTGTTTGAATCAAGTGTGTTAACATGTGTTTGAGTCCAGTGTGTTAACGTGTTTGAATCCAGTGTGTTTAAGTGTTAACGTGTGTTTGAATCCAGTGATGTTTAAGTGTGTTAACGTGTGTTTGAGTCCAGTGATGTTTAAGTGTGTTAACGTGTGTTTGAGTCCAGTGATGTTTGAGTCCAGTGATGTTTAAGTGTGTTAACGTGTGTTTGAATCCAGTGTGTTTAAGTGTGTTAACGTGTGTTTGAATCCAGTGTGTTAATGTGTGTTTGAGTCCAGTGATGTTTAAGTGTGTTAACGTGTGTTTGAGTCCAGTGATGTTTAAGTGTGTTAACGTGTGTTTGAGTCCAGTGATGTTTAAGTGTGTTAACGTGTGTTTGAGTCCAGTGTGTTTAAGTGTGTTAACGTGTGTTTGAATCCAGTGTGTTTAAGTGTGTTAACGTGTGTTTGAGTCCAGTGATGTTTAAGTGTGTTAACGTGTGTTTGAGTCCAGTGATGTTTAAGTGTGTTTGAGTCCAGTGATGTTTAAGTGTGTTAACGTGTGTTTGAGTCCAGTGATGTTTAAGTGTGTTAACGTGTGTTTGAGTCCAGTGTGTTTAAGTGTGTTAACGTGTTTGAATCCAGTGTGTTTAAGTGTGTTAACGTGTGTTTGAGTCCAGTGATGTTTAAGTGTGTTAACGTGTGTATGAGTCCAGTGATGTTTAAGTGTGTTTGAGTCCAGTGATGTTTAAGTGTGTTAACGTGTGTTTGAGTCCAGTGTGTTTAAGTGTGTTAACGTGTGTTTGAGTCCAGTGATGTTTAAGTGTGTTAACGTGTGTTTGAGTCCAGTGATGTTTAAGTGTGTTAACGTGTGTTTGAGTCCAGTGATGTTTAAGTGTGTTAACGTGTGTTTGAGTCCAGTGATGTTTAAGTGTGTTAACGTGTGTTTGAGTCCAGTGTGTTTAAGTGTGTTAACGTGTGTTTGAATCCAGTGTGTTTAAGTGTGTTAACGTGTGTTTGAATCCAGTGTGTTTAAGTGTGTTAACGTGTGTTTGAGTCCAGTGTGTTAACGTGTTTGAATCCAGTGTGTTTAAGTGTGTTAACGTGTGTTTGAATCCAGTGATGTTTGAGTCCAGTGTGTTTAAGTGTGTTAACGTGTGTTTGAGTCCAGTGATGTTTAAGTGTTAACGTGTGTTTGAATCCAGTGTGTTAATGTGTGTTTGAGTCCAGTGATGTTTAAGTGTGGTAACGTGTGTTTGAGTCCAGTGATGTTTAAGTGTGTTAACGTGTGTTTGAGTCCAGTGATGTTTAAGTGTGTTAACGTGTGTTTGAGTCCAGTGTGTTTAAGTGTGTTAACGTGTGTTTGAATCCAGTGTGTTAACGTGTGTTTGAATCCAGTGTGTTTAAGTGTGTTAACGTGTGTTTGAATCCAGTGTGTTTAAGTGTTAACGTGTGTTTGAGTCCAGTGTGTTAACGTGTTTGAATCCAGTGTGTTTAAGTGTGTTAACGTGTGTTTGAGTCCAGTGTGTTTAAGTGTGTTAACGTGTTTGAGTCCAGTGATGTTTAAGTGTGTTAACGTGTGTTTGAGTCCAGTGATGTTTAAGTGTTAACGTGTGTTTGAATCCAGTGTGTTAATGTGTGTTTGAGTCCAGTGATGTTTAAGTGTGGTAACGTGTGTTTGAGTCCAGTGATGTTTAAGTGTGTTAACGTGTGTTTGAGTCCAGTGATGTTTAAGTGTGTTAACGTGTGTTTGAGTCCAGTGTGTTTAAGTGTGTTAACGTGTGTTTGAATCCAGTGTGTTAACGTGTGGTTTGAATCCAGTGTGTTTAAGTGTGTTAACGTGTGTTTGAATCCAGTGTGTTTAAGTGTTAACGTGTGTTTGAGTCCAGTGTGTTAACGTGTTTGAATCCAGTGTGTTTAAGTGTGTTAACGTGTGTTTGAGTCCAGTGTGTTTAAGTGTGTTAACGTGTTTGAGTCCAGTGATGTTTAAGTGTGTTAACGTGTGTTTGAATCCAGTGTGTTAACGTGTGTTTGAGTCCCGTGATGTTTAAGTTGTTAACGTGTGTTTGAGTCCAGTGATGTTTAGTGTGTTAACGTGTGTTTGAGTCCAGTGATGTTTAAGTGTGTTAACGTGTGTTTTGAGTCCAGTGATGTTTAGTGTGTTAACGTGTGTTTGAGTCCAGTGTGTTTTAAGTGTGTTAACGTGTGTTTGAATCCAGTGTGTTTAAGTGTGTTAACGTGTGTTTGAATCCAGTGTGTTTAAGTGTGTTAACGTGTGTTTGAGTCCAGTGTGTTAACGTGTTTGAATCCAGTGTGTTTAAGTGTGTTAACGTGTGTTTGAATCCAGTGATGTTTGAGTCCAGTGTGTTTAAGTGTGTTAACGTGTGTTTGAGTCCAGTGATGTTTAAGTGTTAACGTGTGTTTGGAATCCAGTGTGTTAATGTGTGTTTGAGTCCAGTGATGTTTAAGTGTGGTAACGTGTGTTGAGTCCAGTGATGTTTAAGTGTGTTAACGTGTGTTTGAGTCCAGTGATGTTTAAGTGTGTTAACGTGTGTTTGAGTCCAGTGTGTTAAGTGTGTTAACGTGTGGTTTGAATCCAGTGTGTTAACGTGTGTTTGAATCCAGTGTGTTTAAGTGTGTTAACGTGTGTTTGAATCCAGTGTGTTTAAAGTGTTAACGTGTGTTTGAGTCCAGTGTGTTTAACGTGTTTGAATCCAGTGTGTTAAGTGTGTTAACGTGTGGTTTGAGTCCAGTGTGTTTAAGTGTGTTAACGTGTTTGAGTCCAGTGATGTTTAAGTGTGTTAACGTGTGTTTGAATCCAGTGTGTTAACGTGTGTTTGAGTCCAGTGTGTTTAAGTGTTAACGTGTGGTTTGAATCCAGTGTGTTAACGTGTGTTTTGAATCCAGTGTGTTACGTGTGTTTGAGTCCAGTGATGTTTAAGTGTTAACGTGTGTTTGAGTCCAGTGTGTTTAAGTGTTAACGTGTGTTTGAGTCCAGTGTGTTTAAGTGTGTTAACGTGTGTTTGAGTCCAGTGATGTTTAAGTGTGTTTAACGTGTGTTTGAGTCCAGTGATGTTTAAGTGTGTTAACGTGTGTTTTGAGTCCAGTGATGTTTAAGTGTTAACGTGTGTTTGAATCCAGTGTGTTTAAGTGTGTTAACGTGTGTTTGAGTCCAGTGTGTTAACGTGTTTGAATCCAGTGTGTTTAAGTGTGTTAACGTGTGTTTGAGTCCAGTGATGTTTAAGTGTTAACGTGTGTTTGAATCCAGTGTGTTAATGTGTGTTTGAGTCCAGTGATGTTTAAGTGTGGTAACGTGTGTTGAGTCCAGTGATGTTTAAGTGTGTTAACGTGTGTTTGAGTCCAGTGATGTTTAAGTGTGTTAACGTGTGTTTGAGTCCAGTGTGTTTAAGTGTGTTAACGTGTGTTTGAATCCAGTGTGTTTAAGTGTGTTAACGTGTGTTTGAATCCAGTGGTGTTTAAGTGTGTTAACGTGTGTTTGAATCCAGTGTGTTTAAGTGTGTTAACGTGTGTTTGAATCCAGTGTGTTAAGTGTTAACGTGTGTTTGAGTCCAGTGTGTTAACGTGTTTGAATCCAGTGTGTTTAAGTGTGTTAACGTGTGTTTGAGTCCAGTGTGTTTAAGTGTGGTTAACGTGTTTGAGTCCAGTGATGTTTAAGTGTGTTAACGTGTGTTTGAATCCAGTGTGTTAACGTGTGTTTGAGTCCAGTGTGTTTAAGTGTGTTAACGTGTGTTTGAATCCAGTGTGTTAACGTGTGTTTGAATCCAGTGTGTTAACGTGTGTTTGAGGTCCAGTGATGTTTAAGTGTTAACGTGTGTTTGAGTCCAGTGTGTTTAAGTGTGTTAACGTGTGTTTGAGTCCAGTGTGTTTAAGTGTTAACGTGTTTGAGTCCAGTGTGTTTAAGTGTGTTAACGTGTGTTTGAGTCCAGTGATGTTTAAGTGTGTTAACGTGTGTTTGAGTCCAGTGATGTTTAAGTGTGTTAACGTGTGTTTGAGTCCAGTGATGTTTAAGTGTGTTAACGTGTGTTTGAGTCCAGTGATGTTTAAGTGTGTTAACGTGTGTTTGAGTCCAGTGATGTTTAAGTGTGTTAACGTGTGTTTGAATCCAGTGTGTTTAAGTGTGTTAACGTGTGTTTGAATCCAGTGTGTTTAAGTGTGTTAACGTGTGTTTGAATCCAGTGATGTTTAAGTGTGTTAACGTGTTTGAATCCAGTGCTGTTTAGTGGAGGATTGAATTCCTGTAGTTTACTCAGAGACTGTAGTGATCAACACTACATCTGTTGTTTCAACATTTCAAACCTTTTGTTGTCTGGTGTTTTTCAAGACAGGCAGAATATTTTTAAATACACTGGTCATTTTTTTGATTCTGGTCTATTTTACTTTTGGGCTATTATTTGGTCTTTAAAAATATAGATTTTAAAAATGTTTTTCACATTTGTTTTGTTTTGCTCATTCAATTTCATTTATTTATTAATTTATTTTATTTTTTGTTTATTAATTTATTTGCTCAATCATTATTTATAAAAAAAAATATTTTATTCATGCAATTCTACTTTATTTTATTTATTTTTTGTTTTGTTTTTGTATTCATTTATTCACCCATATTTTATTTATTTAATCACTATAGTCATTGAATCATTTTGTTTAATTTAGTTTATTACACTTAATCTATTTGCATCTGTACATTTTATGAAACTATTTAGCTGATACAATTTATTTCTCCAAACAAACAAACACTTACACCAAACTTTACAGTGGTTATTGCAAATCATGTCATTCACTTGATATATATTTCACATTTTATTGTATAGTATTTTCAGTTATAAATATAGATTTAAAAAATCCCCTTCATAAAGTCCTTGACTCTAAAATATCAACAAAATGAAATGAGCTTTATATCCAATGTTCAGGTTTCAGTTCAGGAAATGTTGAAAATATGTGCATATTTAATTTAATATGACCTCATTTGCATATTATTATTATTGCATTACTTAATGCAGACTTGTTAAAGCACTTGCATATCATTTCTCTTGTATTGATTGTGATTGCTTCCATTGTCCTCATTTGTAAGTCACTTAGTATAAAAGCATCATGTAATGTAAATATACTTACACCCAACCTATCAAAAAACTGGTCTTAACACATTTAATCCCACAATAGTGACCCTATTTCATTAATAAAGCTCGACTGGTGTTTCAGTGCACTTCCTGCAAATATAGGACAGATAAAGTGTCTCCGTGCGGTTTGACACCTTGAGAAGATGATAACTGCACCAAAGCTTCAAAACAAAGGGCTAGTAACGTATGTTAACATAAAGATATGACAAAGATTTGTAGTAAACATTATCTGTAAGGTGTCTAGTATTAATATATGAATTCACATATATTCAGTTTTGTTGAGTGTGGTCATAGACTGAGAAACATGTTGATGGTCACAATAGTGTACAATATAAATCCAGGAGCAGTTGTTAGTGAAAATTGCAATATTGATGTTGTAATACTGGTAGCACTAATATAAATATTAGATGTTATATTTTACAAAAAAAGCAACAATTTTGAAGTGTGTTGATGGTCTTTTATCTCAATGTTGCATAAGGTTTCGTTTCAACCCTAGAATGTGATCAAACAGTTTAAATATATAACTATTTTTATGATTGCAGAAATATGTTAATTCAGGACTCACCTTATCCCACCGGTCACAATTGTGACCGACCATAAAACACATTTTCTCACACTTTTAAAAACGAAAAATAATAATAATAGATTATTTTAAAGGGTTAATGACACATCATGTGGATATTTTCATGTCTGGGGAAATGTTTGATTAATGTACTGTGATGAATGAAGTATGCTGATATGATATCTGGAAGTCGATCACCTGTAGTTATTGCCTGTGTTAGTTATCTGGGTGATGCAGGGGGCGGGCTGGATCCGTCTAGGGGCGGGGCTGGGAGGGTTTAGGTATATAATGTGGGAGGAGCTTATCTAGATCTCTTGTGTTCTGCAGTGGGACCGGGCGCATGTCCAGGGGGCGGGCTGGATCCACGTCTAGGGGCGGGGCTGGGAGGGTTTAGGTATATAAGGTGGGAGGAGCTGGATCTAGATCTCTTGTGTCCTGCAGGGGGCAGCGTGGCGCTGAAGGGGCCGGACTGAGCTGAAGGAGCGCGGGTGGCGGTTCTCCTGCACTTCACAATCGCTTCACATCTTCATCTGCAGCGGGTCATCATCTCTCGAGCTCCGCAGACAGACGCGTTTCTTCGCTCTTCTGTAATTAAAGACTCGCGGTGATCGTGACTCGCGGGTGTCGCTCGTGCGTTTCCGGAATCTGAGGGATTGCCTTTCATTTCTCTGGCATGATTATGATATAATGTTCAGCTGGGACCGAGAGATGCACAAGTTCTCTTAACCGCAGCAGTGACACAATGGGGAAACTTCACTCAAAACATGGTGAGTCACATCATCGCCGAATATATCTGTTCTATTATACATTTATGCATTTAGCAGACGCTTTTATCCAAAGCGACTTAACATTGCATTCAAGTTTCTACATTTTATCAGCTCTTGCTTTCCCTGGAATCGAACCCATGATCTTGGCGTTGCTAGCGCCCATGCTCTACAATTGAGCTATTATAGCTTATTATTGAGTTAAGGAACTTAAGGATGACTTTAAATTAGTTCTAACATTTACATATAGCTTTTAACTTTCGTATTGTGTTTTTTTTATACATTTTTCTTTATTTCTTTAAGTGTTGAAAGGTAAAATGTGTTATTAGGCTAGCATATTATTATTTGTTAGCCTTTTATAGGCTATTATCGATACCATTCTATTTATTTATAAATAGATTTGAATACATATCTGACAGACCAGCAGAATAAAAGTCCTAAGATTAGAAATGTCATTTCTTTAAGATTTTTACATCAGGAAAAAGTTTTTCTCTAAGTACTGAAAAATGTAATTTCCATCATAAAACGATATCAAAATTATCAATCATATGGAGGTAGGGATCAGGTCTTTGGGGACAACATCGATTAAAACATACTCAAACCATCCATTTATTTATCATTTTGACACATACTTTGCCAATCACATCAATGCATGCTCTTGAAATGCACACGCATAATTATGTTATGAATAATACTCAGATTTTTGTCTTTGTCTTTGGGATGCAGCTTGCAAACGTCGGGAAAATCCTGAGGGTGAGTTTTTGCATTTGACACAGTTTTGAGTCTATTTTAGTTATTTATTAATTATTAATGGCTTGGATGTTGCAGAACAATTCCTAATGCTTTTCAAATCCACTTTCAGGGGACAGTTTTGTTGTGAACGGCATGGTTTCTAGAAGAGGAGTTGAAGGCGGCGAAAGATATGACAAATATTATAAGGTAAGAAATGCCAGTTTCATCTGAATCTGTCTGGTTATATACATCATACGGTGAGTTAAGCTGCTCAAAATTCAGCATTAAAGCCAGACTAAAAGATGCCAGCCCCCAGGATCACAGTACAGTTGTAATTGCTGTGTAAATGCATTTATACCTCCTCTGAGCAGCATTAAACAGTGTGTAAAGACACTTAATGTCACTTCAGAAGCGCTTCTGTGCCACCTTTGCAGTGTACATTTAGCAATACACATCTGTTTTCTAAAGCAGCATAACTGAAATCGAAGGCAATATCTGTATATCAATATATCCATTTTTACAAAGGCTGTAGCGTATGCATTAGACAATATAATGACCCAATATCGATTTTTAAATTGCAAGAATCACTCCATGCTGTTTACAGCATAAAACATTATTTGTAATGCCTCTCGTCCAATAAATCACAATAATCTTGTTACTTGTGATATGAAGCAAAGTCTCAGCTTTCTGTCTATTTTATCATGAAATTCAAACAATAAACGTGACAGATTGCTGTAGCCTCACGTGAACTAATCATCTCTTGCTCTTTACGACTAGTTACAGCACTAAATAAACCCGAATGAACATCAGGAGGTGTTAAATCAAACAGAACAACTGAAATGAATCACGCAATCAATTAAACAGGGATTTAACTGCAGAAAGACGTCAATAAAACAGCTTGAAACGCCCTTCGGTGACTGTAAACGCAATAGTTATCTAGACAAATAAACTCGAGAAAGAAGCATTTTGCTAAATATTGATTATATTTTTAACTTAACGTGTTCTTCAATATCTAATGCATGTTTGATTAAATCCATAATGAACATAAGTTATAACATCCACTGTTTAAATTTATATTTCAACAATAAATTGGAGTAGAAAAAAATTATATCATTAAAAAGTCATTATAATATATTTATATGTAATAAATATAGTAAATATATTGTAACATAAATATATTATAAATTATAGTATTTTGTTATGTTTGTTTTTTATGCAATTATTTTTATGTTTGGTTACAAATATAATAAATATATATTTATTATATACATTTTTATTATAAAAAACTGCTAATTTTTTACAAATCTCTTTAATTTAGTAATGTACATACTGAGAGGGTTTATTGTGTAGTTAGTTGAGAGAGATGTTTCGTCCTTAATTATATTTAAATGCACTGTACTTGATTGCCTATATATCCAAACGAGATCAAAATTAATCGAATCACAAGCTTGTGAATTAAACTCAATACCCAGCCCCAGATTGCATCCCACTAAGATTTAGGATGCATAACACAAAATAACAGAAAATAGTTTTAGAACTATTTTTATCTGTTTTCTATGGTTGCAGTACATTATGGGATGGCTTTTTCCTTAAAGGATGCATGCAATGCTGCCTTTAAATGTGGCCCAAAATGGCATCTTTGAGACTAGATTTGCTGTGTTTTATAAAAGTAACCCATGAAGTCCCTGCGGCGTCTCAGAATGAACGATTCAGCTGTGAGAGTTTTTCCCTCTATCGTGGTGAAATCACTCAAGAATCCAGCCTGGAGCTGCACCACAGAAGAAACAACTAGCGGTCAGCCCCGCTGCCAAAGACCACATTCCCACTACCGAGAAATCATCATTACAGCGGCTGAAACAGACAGACGGGAGGAGTGTGCGTTCACAGGGCTCCTCCAGAGGTTTTTGTCGTGTTTGGCAGCGGTTGTTCCCCGGTGGGATTGATGGGTTTTGACGGGCCGTTCCCGGCGGGGAGGTTTGGCGGCGGGACTGTGACATCATCGGCGGGTGTTGAAGGTGCTGAAGTAGAGGCTTTTGTGATTGACATCTGCTTTAACTAACAGCTGAGAGTCGCGGGTAGTGACGTGCATAACATCTGCGTGAACAGCGTTTGGATTTTACAGTGACATTCTCAGATTGTCTTTTATATATCATTTCTCTTCCATCTGAGCAGTTAGTAAGAGTTTGTCTCCTTCGCCGACCACACAATGCTGCAATTTTCTGGCATTTTTCATAACCCGAGACAGTTTGACAGCCCTAACCTCGGTGATTAACAGCAAAGAATAACATGCCTCATGGCATACGTGTGTCAGTAGTTCTGTTCACACCGGACATTTGAATATTGCAGTGATTTTAATGCACTTTTTATTGCATTTGTTCTGACAGATTTATTAGTGTCTCTTCAATAATCCTCAATTATAAAAACTCTGTTAGAGCTTGTTTGAATCATTTCTGTGAAAGGGTTCAGAATGTCCCTTTCAAGGAATCAATCTAAAAAATTTGATTTATTAAAATTAAAGACATTCACAACCATCTCTGTCAAGCTTGTTCAAATCATTTGTGTGGATGGGTTCAAACTCTTCAAAAGTCTTTGACTTTATTTATTGAATTGGACCGAATTTCAACCAAATTGACTCACTTTAACAAGTTAGTTTGATTCTTTCTGTGGATGTGTTCAAGCGGTTCATTTCAAAGAATCAGTTCAAAACAATCACAGAAATCTCAGAACTGATTCATTGAAATGGACAGAAATTAAGACTCTAAGTAGTTTGTTTGATTGATTTGTGTCTATAGGTTCAAGCTGTCAAGAATCAATAATTGAAGTAGACCAAATACACAAGAATAAATCAAACCAACTTTAAACAGAAGTTTGTTTGATTCATTTTCATCGATGGAATCAATTCAAAAACTCTGTATTGATTCATTAAAATGGTCAGAAATAACCAACTCTATCATTTGTGTAGATTGGTTCAAATGTCTATTTTAAAGAATCAATTCACTCTCAAAGATTCTCTGAATGAATCAAACCAACTCTGACAAGTTTGTTGGATTCATTTCTGTGGAAGGTTTCAAACGGTCCATTTCAAGGAATCAGTTCAATAAATCAATCTCAGAAGTGTCTAAAGCACTGATTGAAATGGACAGAAGCGGATGTGTCTCAGACTCTCACCTGTGCTTATGCGTCGTTTCAATTAGTCTCACGCTGAAGGACGTCATAGTAAAAGACTGGAACTGATGATTAACCTGCTCCATTAGAAGCCTTATAAAAGTCCTCCCCTCTTGAATGGGAAAGTTATTTGGGAAAATCTGAAGGGAAACCACCGGCGGCGGCGCGGGACACGTCATGTGTCATTAACGGGCAGGTCCAGGGTTTGACTTCTTCAAAGTTTTGGCTCTGATTTGTGTTTTGTCAGTCGTCAAGTACCTGAAAGACTCTTTGAAACTGAGCGAGAGACTTTTGATTCGTGATAAGATGCGTTTGTGTTGTTTATTTAGGGTGGATGAAGTGAAAGAGGCACTTTCAGACTAAAGTCCATTTCAGGTCGGTGTTTGGTGGATGTGAAACTCTGGTTTGGACCAAACAATCAAACCATGAGTCACTTGATTGAACTCGCTTTATTGCATAACATGTTGCAGTTTAGTTTAGGTTCTCTGTTAGATTCTCAAATGACTCTAAATTGAAATTGACAGGAGTGAATCAAATCGATTCTTAATGTGAAAGCAGAGCCGGCGTCAGGGCACCTCCATCAAGGGGGCATTTGAGTTTCTAGGCTGGGTAAAAATCACATTGTGTGTGGATGGGGGGGGGGGGGTTCGATGGGAAGCTTACCATCTGTGATCGCGTGCAGTTGCTGATGCTCGCTAAAGCATGCAATTTCTTTCTTGCGTGTGCTGTTTTATCGGTTTCGCTTTCAAAATCGATCACGTTCAGCAAGGAGGGCAGAGCATGGAAAGTGGGGGGCACACTAACTCGTTTGGGGGGGCACGACCCGAGAATGCCCCCCCCTTGGCATCGGCCCTGTGTGAAAGGGTCAAACTTTGGCTTGGACCAACCAATCAAGCCATAACATGTTGCTGTTTAGATGCCATACCTCTTTTGAAATGTCATTGCAATCTTATCCTTCTGTGCAATTTCTATGACTAAGCAAATAAAACAAATGCATGTGTTCTGAAAGGTTCATGAATGCTACATAAAATTAGCATTTCATAAAATTACGCAATGTTGCAATGATTGTAATGCACTTTTTACTTGCATTTGTTCAGACATAGATGTTTAAAAGTGTCTCTCATTTACTGAACTTCAGCATTAAACACACTGTTAGAATTCGTTTGATTTATTTCTCTGAATTGGTTCAAAGTTGATTTCATTGAATCCAATTCAAAATTCAGTATCAGAAGTCTCTGAATTGATTCTTTGAAATGGACAGATGTGAATTAAATCGATTCTTAATGTGAAAGAGTCAAACAATCGAACCACGAGTCACTTGATTGAACTAGTCTCGTTGCAGTTTAGATCACAACAAGCATTTTCTTCGCTTTTGGAGTTTCATTGCTAATTAATCTGCAGTTTCTCATATTGTGTGCATTTATGTCTAAGCAATCAAAACGAATGTGTGTATGCGTCTGAATTATGTTGTCTAATCTGCTCGGTGTGATTCTTGAAAACATAGTAATCACAGGTTTGTTCTGCCGTGTTTACTCTGCAGTACACAGCATCCATGTGAACAATGTTGATGCGATGCAGGGATGAATAGTTATTATTGTGTGAGTCGAGTGTGTTTGATTGAAGGTTTTTTGGAGTTGCTTCATTGGGTTTCCAGTAATCTGGAGAAGACAAAAGCTGAAACAAATCCAGCATTAATATGTGTTTAACTCAAATAAAAGTCCATAATCCATAATAACTCTTCCTCCAGTCAAAAAGCGTTCTGGTCTGAATCAGGAGAGAAATCTGCGCAGATCAAGCAGCGTTTAAAAGCCAAAACTATTATGGATTATGGACTCAAATTTTAGTTAAAAACGTCTTAATGATGTATTTGTTTGAGCTTTTGTCTTCTCCAGATGTTAACTGATGGACTGGAGTGCTGTGATGTTTTATCAGACTCTCATTCTGACGGCACCCATTCACTGCAGAGCATCCATTGCTGAGACACTAATGCAGAGACACATTTCTACAAATCTGATGAAGAAACAAACTCATCTACACTTGGATGGCCTGAGGGCATCTGCATTTTGAGCTAATTTAAATTTAATTAGTGTGAAATATCCCTTTAATCTTACATCGCCATGTATAAAGTGTGTTTAAATGCTTTCAGACCACACTTGGGGGATTTTCTTATTGCAGTTTTCTGTTCATGGCAGCTGTAGTTAAAAAAGACGACATTTATCCAGATGCACCGTGTAACTTGATTTACATTTGTTTAGTGAATTTGTCATATCGCTTTCGGAGTTTCATTGCTAAATGAATCTGCAGTTTCTCATATTGTGTGCATTTATGTCTAAGCAATCAAAACGAATGCGTAGGCTTGTGAATCATGTTGTCTAATCTGCTCGGTGTGATTCTGGAAAACATAGTAATCACAGGTTTGTTCTGCCGTGTTTACTCTGCAGTACACAGCATCCATGTGAACAATGTGCTGATGCGATGCAGGGATGAATAGTTATTATTGTGTGTTTGAATAAACATAAAATAAACAGCTGCACAATCATGATTGCATACATTTATTCAAAGAACTTTGTTAAAAAGCAGCGTTGGAATGAGATGGAATGATTTTCCGGCTTCAGATGCTGCTGAAACGCTTCATTTGCACTAAACCCAGAACATTCCTTCAAGTTAATGTGTCTTTTAAAGTCAGCTTTAGGATTTGGGAGGCAGGTAAAATCCTGATGGCCGCAGATTAGAACAGGGCCAGATCCCCCCCCCCCCCCCGGGCCCATTGTCAGGGATTCTTTAACTTCAAAGCGTGGAGCTGGGAGTTATTAAAGCGCTCTGATAGCGCTGGAGCCACGGATCGGGGGGGAAGGTGGACGGACGGACAGAGACAGACGCCGAGTATCCCGAGGGTTAACTCTGAAAGCCGTGTGTTCAGTGAGCAATAATGAGCTCGTTAGCAGCTGTCAGATGTTTCCTTGAAAACCTGAATGCATCTTTATCAGGCTCATTATCCTTCACTAAAGCTAAAAACATACATCATTCTTATTTTCTTACAAATATTTTTATATATATATATATATATATATATATATATATAAAGCAGCTTTGCAGTAATAAAAAATATTGCAATTTTGAATAGTGAAGATAATGATTAATGCAATAATTTATAATTCATTTCATAATAATAAATAATTCAGAATTAAAGATACAATTTTATATAAATTCAATTATAAACAGTTAATCATAATATCATTTAGAAATGTAAATAATGAATGATAACAAAAATATACAGTTATATACTAATTAAGTCATTTATAATTAATTAATAATTAAATATAAATATTTAAATGAAATTATGTACTGTAAATAACTACTGCTTTGCAGTAATAAACAGGAAAATAATATATATTTATATACTAGTATACTTTATATACTAAATAATAATAATAATATATATATGAAAAATAAACATTAGATTTTTTTCCTAGTTGCAACATTTCTCATTTTTATTTTTAAGTACTAACAATAAAAATAAAAACAATTTAAAATGTTTCATTATTTGAGATAAAATAAACATCAACTGAAAAAATGTGTGTATATATATATAATATTCATCAATTAAGGCAACATTTCTCATGCTCGTTTAGTTTAAGTAGACTACTAAAATAACTAAAACTAAAGTAACTAAAACAAAAATCATTCATGTAGATAAAATATATAAAAAAAATCAGATCATTTCAGATCAAGGCAGTGTTTCTCTTTTTTGTTTTTAGCTTAAGTACTAAAATAGCTAAATCTAAAACCATTAAAATATATATGAATAGAAATAAAATATATACAAATATTGTTTTAGCTAGATGCCAAGACAATATAAAATAACCAATAACCAAACTAAAAATGTCCTTAACTGAAATAAAATGGACATTAATTAAAAAAAGAATAAAAAATCTATATAAATACTATTTTATCGGCTATTTTCCAAGACAACATTTCTCATTTTTGGGAAGTTTAAGCATGAAATAATCAAAACTAATAAACCTAATAGACTTATTTTAAAAAAATCATAATAAAAATGTAAAGAAATAACAATTACTTACTATTATTAAAACTTTAACTGAAATTACAATGAAAATAGTAGATGTAAAAGTACATTCAAATTCAAAATATGAACAGAAACTATAACAGCATGACTTATTGTAATAAGCTTTTTTCCTGTATGATACATTGATTTAGCTGCAAAAAATAAAAGTAATGCACCTTCTAAAGTTATATGATAGTTTTATATGAAGAAATCTATTTCATTTGAGAGCTTTTTGTCAAAACTTGTACCTGTTTCTCACATAAAGATAATATGCCACTTCAGAAGAATAAAATACAATACTCGAATAATCTACTTTATGCTCCTTTTGGCCTTTTTAGAGTCACTATTGTATGGAAAATAACATTAAAAATGTGTCTTTCATGTTGCATATTTGTCTTTCATGTTGCATATTTGATGTTGCATATTTGGAAGCACGTTTGTATTGGACTCCTCCTGAAGGTTTTGCAGATTAAAGCAGGTGGAGTGAAAGGAGCTGCACGTGGGGTAATTACGGGCTTGGACACAGAGGTGACTGTTGGCTGATCAAAGACGCTCCCTGAATAACACGGCCTTTGTTCCTGAAGGAGACGGCGATAGGGAAAGAATGATTTGGCTGCTCTTGAGAGAGGCGAGTTTGACGGATCATTGCAGGTGTTTGGCTCGTACCTGTATAAACACCTGGCACGGGGCTAGAGAGATCTTCAGAATGACCCGTCCAAACGAGCAGCAGCGGCTCAGAATGCTGTTGGAGAGCCGGACAAGAGCTTCTCACAGAGAGACTCTCCATGCCTTCGTTAGGAGACTTCAACACTGGAAACATCAACAGTGCCTGCTTCTTCAGCCCAATAATGACACACGCGCTCGCTTCAACCTTCCAACGCTCCCTTCGTCTGAAACGCTCCCAGGCGTGAAGCCGCTGATGCCAGTGAAGTGGAGAAACGGAGCGGGGAAACGTAACGAGTCAGAATGAGTGTCAAAATGGCTACAATGCAGGAAGTTGAACTGGAATTTGAATTGAATTAATTCTGCTTCCTGTCTAAGAAACTCGAGAGGAGAATTTAAAGTAAAATTAGAGTATTCTGGTAAAAGATGGTCCTTAATAAAAAATATTGCAATTTTGAATAGTGAAGATAATGATTAAATAATGCAATAATTTATCATTCATTTCATAATCATAAATAATTCAGAATTAAAGATACAATTTTATATAAATTAAATTATGAGCAGTTAATCATAATATAATTTATACATGTAAATAATTAATGATAACAAAAATATACAGTTATATACAATAATTAAATCATTTATATTATTAATTATATTATATAATTAAATATAAATATTTAAATGAAATTATGTACTGTAAATCATAGTTTAAATTATAAATAAAATATTAAATCATGACATTTGTAAATAATTAATGTTAACAATTATATATAATAATGAAATAATTTAATACATTTATAATAATAATATATTCAGATGAAATTTGTATATGAATTAAATAATGTGCACAATAACTTCAAGTTTAAGGTATAATGAAAGTAATTGATATTGCACACGATGTTATAGTCTCTACGTGATTTTAAACATTATATTATTGTGTAGTAAATAGTAATATAAATTATTAATAAAATATATAAGTTATGAGATTTCATTATATATAACAATTATCAGTTTTTGGTGCAATTTTTATAATGAAGATATGAAATTTTAGAAATAATGAAATTATATTTATAATTAAAATGAAGTGTTATATCAATACAATTGTGCAATAAATCATAATAATTAAATAAATTAAAAAGTAATAATAAATGTTTTCCATATGTGTAATTATAAACATTTAATATTAATACACATTTATAAAATCAGTGTGTGTGTGTGTATATATATAATTGAAATATTTTTAACATTGATTATTTACTTCATGTTTCTTATATATCTCATATGTTGTGTTTATGAGCATGCATTTCGATTGATGCAATGGAGGCGCTTTCATTTAGACTAAACCGAAGTTTGCAAAGTGGCTTTATTTGTTTACAGCAACTATTTGCATCTCTGCAAGATCTGAAAGTTGTTTGCTTTGTCCTTTTTTTTAACTATGGCTAAGCTAAACTCTTCAAATATGATGATTATTCCCCAAAACATGTGGAGGGTGATCCCTCAGATATAACAGGCCCTGGTGGAAGATGTGCGTCTTGATCGTCCCGGGGGCCAAACCTGTAAATATGAGGATGTTTCTGGTTCTGTAATCTCATGTTTACTTGGAGAAATCAGATTTCTCACCTCAACAGAGCTGTGTATGGTCTTGTTTGAGTTGGGCTGGCATCTCCTCCTCACATGTTCTCTTCGAGTCGGCGCTATTAGCTTTGGCAGCGTGTGGTGGATATCTGACCTGTTTAAGAGCATTACATTCAATGACATCTTTCTCCCTCTGCATTTCTCTTCCACTTCTGAAAAAACTCCATTGTCTTGATGGAGCCGACCTGCACTATTGGCTCGACGTCGCACCTTCGTTTAATAGCCGACATTCTCCTGGTAGAATCCGCTGTGGTGTTTTCGAGGAAAACTAAGACGGTATTCGGGGGTTTTGAGGCGGCTTGGGTTTGTCTTTTGGCGTTGGCGAGCCGTGAGCCTTAATCTCTGAATGAGAAGCATGTGGCGGCCGTCCAGAACAGCGGGCTCTTTCAGCGCGGCCCCTGCAGACATCTGTTTCTGGTTTGTACAGCAGAAATCCTTGAGCTCGCCGCGGGGCGACCGGGGGCCGATAAGGGCCTGTTTTTCTGAAGGCTTTGAGGTGCTGGGGCGCGATGAAGGGTGTTGTTTTGGGGGAGCAGCGAGTGTTCAGTAGATGTGGCACTGACAGGCTGGTTTTGTTCTCTTTTTCTTTATTCCAGATTGGTGATCTTTAACAAATGCATATTAATATCCTAGCAGCGTACTGGCCAGTTTATCACGAGCCCAAAGCGTTAACTTAAGGACTGCATTCAGAATGATTGGTTTAGTCTTATGTGTGCTGTCTTTTTTTAACGGAAGCTTGTTTTTCTCATGTATTGCATGTTTTTAATCTCACAATTCTGACTTTTTTTCATCGCAATTCTAAGTTTAGATTTCACAAGTTTGAGAAAAAAAATTCAGAATTGTAAGATGATTACTCAGTATGGTGAGATATAGTCAGATTAGCAAGACATAAGCTTACAATTGCGAGATATAAACTTGTAAATTCTGAGAAAATAAGTTATGAGATATAAAGTCCGAATTGTGAGATATTAAGTCAGAATTGCAAGATAAACTCAGAATGGAGAGATATAAAGTCAGAGTTATGAGATATAAATTCAGAATTATGAGATATAAAGTCAGAGTTATGAGATATAAAGTCAGAGTTATGAGATATAAAGTCAGAGTTATGAGATATAAAGTCAGAGTTATGAGATATAAAGTCAGAGTTATGAGATGTAAAGTCAGAATTATGAGATGTAAAGTCAGAGTTATGAGATGTAAAGTCAGAGTTATGAGATGTAAAGTCAGAGTTATGAGATGTAAAGTCAGAGTTATGAGATATAAAGTCAGAGTTATGAGATATAAAGTCAGAGTTATGAGATATAAAGTCAGAGTTATGAGATATAAAGTCAGAGTTATGAGATATAAAGTCAGAGTTATGAGATATAAAGTCAGAGTTATGAGATATAAAGTCAGAGTTATGAGATATAAAGTCAGAGTTATGAGATATAAAGTCAGAGTTATGAGATATAAAGTCAGAGTTATGAGATATAAAGTCAGAGTTATGAGATAAAGTCAGAGTTATGAGATATAAAGTCAGAGTTATGAGATATAAAGTCAGAGTTATGAGATATAAAGTCAGAGTTATGAGATATAAAGTCAGAGTTATGAGATATAAAGTCAGAGTTATGAGATAAAGTCAGAGTTATGAGATGTAAAGTCAGAGTTATGAGATGTAAAGTCAGAGTTATGAGATGTAAATTCAGAGTTATGAGATGTAAATTCAGAGTTATGAGATGTAAAGTCAGAGTTATGAGATGTAAAGTCAGAGTTATGAGATGTAAAGTCAGTTATGAGATGTAAAGTCAGAGTTATGAGATATAAAGTCAGAGTTATGAGATATAAAGTCAGAGTTATGAGATATAAAGCCAGAGTTATGAGATATAAAGCCAGAGTTATGAGATATAAAGCCAGAGTTATGAGATATAAAGCCAGAGTTATGAGATATAAAGCCAGAGTTATGCGATATACAGTCAGAGTTATGCGATATACAGTCAGAGTTATGAGAGAAACTCAGAATAGTGAAATTAACTCAGAATTAAGCCAGAATTGTGAGACAAAAAGATTGTCAAAAATAAGAAAAGGTCACAATTGTAAGTTATAAATTAATATTTGTACATTTGCAAGATGTAAACACAAAAAGCTGAAAGCTGAAATTGTGACGGTTCAGACTTTATATCTCAATTACCATAATAAATATCACAATTCTGCCCTGATAAATAAAGGCCTTTCAGTTCGATTGAGCCATAAATCACATTAGATTATTAGGGTGAGTATAGGTGTGATCCACAGTGAAGATGACATTATAATAATATGTATTTGCTCAATATTTGCATACTGAATTGTGAATTCTTACATCTGTTTGCTGAGTGAATTTGTGTAGTTGCTAAATCAGGTCCACATCTGCTGCTCACTTTCGGTGCATGAGCTTGAGGATGAAAGTATTTATAATTTATATCGAACAAAATGTTATAGTCTCTTTACTTGATTTTAAACATTATTTTACTGTGCATATCTTTAGAAATATGCTGGTAGCGTTTATATTGTTAGAAAAACACAGTTCACTATTCAAATAGACCTTAGAAAGAAGACCAAGCGTGCAAATATTATGATTGCGTCATCATTGCTCTTCACATGCTATAAAAGCATGTTGTTTATTTAATAATAAGAGACCATTATATGCATAATCTCACTTAAAATGTGCAGTCTGCCATTGACACTCATGGTATTTATTTGTGTTTGAGCATCAGAACAGATAAACTCTTTTCTTTCGCTCCCCACTTCCTCTTCTCACTTTTCATGGCTCGTGCTTCATGGAAAAAGACATTTGAACACTGCAGGCGTATTGCATGTTTATTTATTTGAGGATATTTCTGCTGGGAAAGGCGCTTTGAAGGTGTTTGCTTGCGTTCCTCCGGGTCCTTGTCTAAGCACTCTTTCCGAGCGTGTTGAGGGTGCCATCAGGAGATGGTGGAGCACGTTTGATCTCCTCCAGACGCCACCTATGTTGTCTTTTCCTCATTCCAGGCTTTTGACATGCAATTATTCATAATTAGGCAATTTAGAATTTTCACGCTGTGTTTAAAGTCAACATGAAGTCAGAACTGACGGAATTGTACTTTTACATTCTTGGTCTTATTGTGAACTATTCATCGGGACGCATTTGACTAATCTTTCATCAAAGTAACTTCACGAATTATATGTTTTTGAAAATCTTTTATTTGGAAATTCATGAGATTACTGGATTAAAACCGTGTTGTGTTTGGCGTTTTATGTTGACTTTAGGAATAGTTTACACACAAATGAAAATTAGCAAAACATTTACTCAATCCAAGATTAGGATGAGTTTGTTTCTTCATCAGAAATGTGTCTACACAAGTGTCTCAGCAATACATCCTCTGCAGTGAATGGGTGCCGTCAGAATGAGAGTCTGATAAAAACATCACAAGTAATCCACACCACTCCAGTCCATCAGTTAATGTCTTGAGAAAATAAAAGCTGAAACAAATCCATCAAGACATTTTTAACTAAAATAAGAGTCCATAATCCATAATAAAATCCATAATAATTTTAACTTCCTCCAGTGAACAAGTGTTCTGGTCTGAATCAGGAGAGAAATCAGCACAGATCAAGCACTGTTTACAATCAAAACATTTCTAAACAATATAATAATAATTTGTTACATTTATATAGCGCTTTTCTAGACACTCAAAGCGCTTTACATAGTAAGGGGGGGAGTCTCCACGTCCACCACCAGTTTGCAGCATCCACCTGGATGATGCGACGGCAGCCATAGTGCGCCAGAACACCCCCCACACACCAGCTACAGGTGGAGAGGAGACCGTGAAGAAGCCAATCAGTGTATGGGGATTATACAAATACACAAATTAAGCTCAGATGAGCTTTATTTGTCACATACACAATTATACAGAGTATAATGAGGAGTGAAATGTGTTCTCTGCATTTAACCCATCCAAGTGGAGCAGTGGGCAGCCGACATTGCGGCGCCCGGGGAGCAGTTTTGGGGTTCGGTGCCTTGCTCAAGGGTCTCACCTCAGTCGTGGACACTTCCTGCCGGAGCCGGGATTCGAACCCACAACCTTGGGTTACCTCGGGTTTCAAGTCCAACGCTCTAACCATTAGGCCACGACTGCCTGTGTGTAAAGATTATTAGGAGGCCATGGGCGACTTTGGCCAGGACACTGGGGTTACACCCCTACTCTTTTTCGAAGGACATCCTGGGATTTCTAATGACCACAGAGACCTCAGTTTAACGTCTCATCCGAAAGACGGTGCTTTTTTACAGTATAGTGTCCCCGTCACTACACTGGGGCATTAGGACCCACACAGACCACAGGGTGAATACAGAATATGTGGCTGGCTTTTGATGCGAGAGACAACAGGAGATGGACTTTTTCACTGGAGGAGTGAAATTATTACATTTACTAAACTACTATGGATTATGGACTCAGATTTTAGTTAAAAACATCTTAATGCTGGATTTGTGTGACGTTTTGTTGTCTCACTTTGTACTGATACTGCACTATTGTCTTCTGAATGTGTATACTGTCTATAGTGTTTATTTTGTATTTATCTATCTACTATTTATTGACCTTCTTTTTTTATCTGATGTTTTAAAGAGCTACTAACACGATTTCGTTGTTCTGTACCTCTGGGTGCATACAATGACAATAAATATCAATTAATTAAATGCCTTCAAATCATGTCATTACGATGATGCGGTTTATAAACAGAATGTGATTTTGCACACAAACTACACGAAGTTATAGAACAGTAGCTGCACCTCAAAAAGGACGATTTGTAATTACTGATCAAATAATAAACAGGCTTTAATTTATTTAAGTGCTTTGAGCTTTGCATTTCTGCTTTTAAGTCATCCAGAACTTGGCTTGGTTGTAAGTGTGCAATTTTTCTGTTGTAATCGATGCAGATGGAGCTTAACTCCTGCTGAAGCCGGAAAACACTTCTATAATGTCATGATTTGAGAATCTCAGATCTGTCCAGCAATGCTGTCGTGTAAACAAGCGTGATGTGAGACGCTATACTGTGTTTAAGCTCGGTCTGAGTGAATGGAAATGGAGCGTTTGCGGTGGATGTTATGGCAGCCGTTTACTTTGCGTCGCTTACAGGAGAAGGAAAGAAAATACCTGAGGCTGGTGACTGTTCCTGGCCGCGTCTGCTAGACCGCCGTCAGCGTTTGATCTGGTGAAGCTCTCGGCCAAGCCAAACAGCAGGAGACTCGGAGGTTATTGCGTTTTAGTGTGTATGGTATGTTTCCATATAAACCGCTGTTCTCCTGTGGAAAGCTACTCTGAAAGGGACATTTTGCAAGCCTTAGGGAATATTTTATTAGTTTATTTTGTACTGTGCTGTTGTTAATTGAATACCTGTGTTTTAATCAGTAGTTTCATGATGAGGCTTTTGGAAAAACTTTGTTAAAATGTTTGTTAGGAGGAAAATAGTCTCAGCCTCAGACGCCACGCCCACGGCCCGTTTGATAAACGTCTATACACTTATCTGTAAACGCTTCAGGAGTGTCGAAGTCGTCGTCGGATTGGTTGAATTATACAGGATTTCCGGGAGACGTGTGTCGCGTTCTTTAACGTTCTGCCTGGAAACAAAGATGCCGTGACGCCAAACCAAAAGAAGAAATACGTCGTGTTTACAAATGTGACGGCGAACGCTTATCAGGATCAACTAAACGCTGGATTTTTAAAAGTATGTGAAATATTTAAAGTCTTTAAAATACGTCCAAGAGTTTCACACACCGGTCTGTTATTGTGGCGACATTTCCACGCCCCGAAACGTGACGCTGAACGAAACAAACTGTGATTGGTGTTTGACATGTCAGTCAAACGGCCTCATGGGCG
>QVTF01008211.1:0-12500 GCA_003573665.1 Oxygymnocypris stewartii
ACTCTCTCTCACTCTCACTCTCTCTCTCAATCTCTCTCTCAATCTCTCTCTCCATCTCTCCTCAATCTCTCTCTCTCTCACTCTCTCTCAATCTCTCTCTCTCAATCTCTCTCACTCCCTCTCTTTCTCTCTCTCTCACTCTCACTCAATCTTTCTCTCTCTCACTCTCTCTCTCTCACTCCTCCCCTCTCTCCCCCCCCCTCTCTCTCTCTCACTCCACTCTCTCTCAATATCAATCTCTCTCTCTCACACTCTCAATCTCTCTCACTCGCCCTCTCTCTCAATCTCTATCTCTCTTTCTCTCTCTCTCTCTCTCTCACTCTCACTCTTTCTCTCTCTCACTCTCTCTCTCTCACACTCTCTCTCACTCTCTCTCTCAATCTCTCTCACTCACTCTCTCTCTCTCTCTCTCTCTCTCACTCTCTCTCTCACTCTCTGTCACTCTCTCTTTTGATCGAGGACCTCTAGTGGTGCTCTCCTGTAACTGCGGCACTATCTAACCAGCATGCTGCTCTGTTCACCGTGACTCCTGCATTAACTACACTTAAAATGTCTCTGGTTTTTTAAACTTTTATCTGTTTTTTTTGATTGTTTATTCTTGTAATCCGTACTGAAGTCTCTCATCTGAGATGCGAAGCGTGAAGTTCGTCCTCTCACGATATCAGTGCCATATTAAAGAACTTATTAAGCTTCGCTGTGTGAAATATCCATGAGCTGGACGCATGCGTTTCGGTTGATTTTATCTTGTTTGTAATCGCCTCCTGTGGCTAATGAGACGCACACACACATTGAAATATTGTTCTGATTGGTGGTTTGTGATTATGGGGTTTAGATATGCTCAACAGGTCCGTGTGTCGTCTCTCTCTCTCCATCTACTGATGGTTAAACACTGTACAGAAATGATTTCTGTTGTTGATGAATAAACGTGCTTGATGAAGCCGCTTCTGTCCGTCTGCTCTCTGTGCGTTTTGGGTCTTGATTGAACTGGTGTCTAACTGGTTGACGGTTGTTTGCAGCCCCGTGTTTTCTCGGCTCTGTGTGTGTCTCAGGTTCGTAAGGTTCGCGATGGAAACGGCGATCAGGTGAACGGAGGACAGGTCGTGCTGAAGGAGGCGGAGAACATGCTGGACTCCTCCGAGAGCTGATCGACTCCTGCCTACCGACAGCGTTCTGATTGGCCGAATGAGCTGTCAATCACTCTCTGCGCATTTTAAATGAGCTGAGCATCAGATGAAGAGACTATGTGGGTGTTTTTGAGCTATAACTGTGAATGAGTTAATTGTAAATACTGTTTTATTTAATTAAAATCTTACCGGGGGATTTTAAGCACGTTTTTTGTGTTTTATTTGAAAACGTATAACTGATTAAACATTAATTGTGTTTGTACGATACTGACATTTCAGCCGCCGAATACTGATGAAATCTCTGCTTTATGGAAACCACAACATGCAAATGCATTTTTTGATTTAATATGTTAAAATTAAAGTAAATCGGCATTGTGTAGTTTTTGCATATTTCCAATTTTCGTTTTAATAAGCTGTTATTGATTGTTTTGTTACTGGATCTGCATGGAGTTACAATAATATGTTTGTTAAAATTTAATACAAATTTTAGCTTTTTGCGTTAAACCGTATCGCGCAGCCGCATGCGATTGTATTTGTGTAAAATCTGGTTATGACTGATGACATACTTATGTTTATTTACATTGAACGTCCCTGTGTTACTGCTTGTGCTACTATGTTTTGTGTAATTTTACCATGGTACATTTACCGCGTTATTTTATCGTGCGATTTAGTAATTTAAAAGCGCGCGTCATTGAGTTAATTAGCTGCTCAAAAACCAGTCCGCTTGATCTGACAAACTAGTGTTTCTTATCACATTCATTGATTCTTGTGAGGAAAGCACACTGGGTTTGTAGCACAAGTTGTTTTATAGTTATCCTTCTAACGTTATTTACCCGTATGCTAACAGCTAATGTCAGTAGTTTCCGCGATTGGTGGTTAAAACGCATTTTTTTGAATACTTTTCACAATATATAAGGACAATTACGAAGAGTTGCACTGTTTATTACACTAGTGTGCTTTAATGTGTAATCAGGAAGTTTGCTTTTAAATGCTTTTATTTTGTACAAAATTGCACACTCTTCAAAAA
Source organism: Oxygymnocypris stewartii (assembly GCA_003573665.1). Lineage (NCBI taxonomy): Eukaryota > Metazoa > Chordata > Actinopteri > Cypriniformes > Cyprinidae > Oxygymnocypris > Oxygymnocypris stewartii. Next base: position 2,152 of record QVTF01008211.1, read on the forward strand.
TGGCCGGCCATTGAAAGTGAATGGGGGGGGGGGGAATCGCGAAAAACAGCACCAGTACTCTGAGACCACAAAAGACTCAACACCTATTGTCATGATGTTTTGTCTAGAATATGTGATGAAAGAAAAGATTATGAGGTGTGTGTGCATGCGTACGTGTGTGTGTGTGCATGCGTACGTGTGTGTGTGTGTATGTGCGCGCATGTACGTGTGTGTGTGCATGCGTACGTGTGTGTGCGTGCACGTACGTATGTGTGTGTGTGTGCGTGCGTGCACGTACGTGTGTGTGTCTGTGCGCGCGCTTGTGTGTGTGTGCGTGCGTTTGTGTACATGCATCCACACACGCACAGGTCCAAGGCCTTTATGTTTGCAAGCACAACATGCTCCTGAACACTAGTTGTTTCTCTTACTTTCATTCTTCCTCGTTCCGACAAGTGTGACTTTGTGCAATTTTGTGCAAAATAAAAGCAAACTTCCCGATTAAACATTAAAGCACACTCAAATTTTCATAATTTTTATCTCATATCCTGAAAAAAACTATTCAGTTTTTTAACGAGGTGCGTACTTTCAGATAAATGAGGCCTACGATTAATCCGATGCACATAGAAACACAAAACCAGACCTATATGAAAGAAAACAGAACGAATCCAATATATAGTGATGATATAGCATAATCAGGGATTTATACGCAGTTGGTCAAAGGGAACACCACAAGTGTGACTAGGTGAAATAAATACCCCCAGTGAACAGAGTCAGTGTGTTTGAGTCCAATAAGAAAATCTCCTCCGGGTCAATTTGACCCGAACACAACTAAAGGGTTAAATGTCAGGAGGAGTCTAAGATGAGTTCACTTCAGTGTTATTAAGATCTGGATGGGAGGATGAATGAGACAGGCGTGTGCTCTTTTATTCAGAATAACGACTTCATATGGAATCATTCAGGTCAGATGAGTCAGGCACCTCTGAACGATCGTTATGAAATGATTGCAATCCATAATTAAGCAGGTTGAGCAGGTTCATCTGGAGCTCAGAGATGATTAAGGTGAGTGGATGACTTTACCTGCTTTAATATCAGTATAGTGTCGGTCACACACCCTCGTGTCCTTCAGGGGGGGGGGGGCTTTGGTGGATTATAATTATGACATAAAGTAGATATTATGAGAGAAACAGTCATTGCTGTATGTTTAAATAGACAAACGTACAGCTGTTATGATGCATTTGGAATATGAGGTTGAAGGTCATTATTATGCGTTATGACAATTAAAATTATATAAATATGACTGGTTATCTTTTAATTTTATTTCGTAATTAAAAATGGGTATCACATTTTCAACTTTGTCATAATTCGTGTTACATATGACATAAGTCCAAATAAAATAATTGACTAATATAGTGTAATTAGGCTATGACTTAGTATTTCATAACTCTCATTTTGTCATAATTATGATTTTACCAAAGCTTGTTTTTCTCCTTATGTGATGTAAACAGATTTATTCAAAACCATGTAACTGACTTATTGCATTGGTCATAATTTTGCAATATTTATGTCCTTTTTCTAAGTTTGACAGCCATTGCTGTACTTGTATGACAATGTTTTTGGATTGAGGGAATGAAGTCTAATATAGATTGATATTGAACCCTCCTGTAATATCTGGACTGTGTGAGACGCGTGTATCGGTCTGACCCATATTCACTATCACAGGATGAAGTTATCAGCGGTTACATGCTCAGTTATTAATGTAGTGTCTGTAACAGAAGTGAAACACCAGTTACTCAACAGTGCTGGAAGTATAACGCAGAACGTCACACCCACATCCCAGAAATCATGAACAACATACGCCTTGTCACGGATGCCCCGCCCACAGTGAATCTCATTGGTTCATCTCAGGTTGAGTCATTACTTCTAGTTCATGGAGAATCTGTTGTGTAGCGCTGCCCGCCTCCTGTCGCCTAGGAGACAGGGATGCTCTTCTGCTGTCGCCGAGCAGCAGTCTCATGTCCTCTTCTTCTTCTGCAGTGAGACGGCTCTCTTGAGTCCCGTTCAGGACAGACAGAGCTGACGTCACTGGATCCAAACCGAGTCCTGGAGGAGGATCCGCCCATCCCTGGTTACACAAGACCGGTGCACACACACTTCATCAGAAAGTAAACATGCACCTGAGTACACACAGCTCTGCCGGCTCATTAGACTCATTAATCACTAAAGCAAGCAGCGTTTGCTTGCCGTGTGAGAAGCCTCCGGTAAAGTCTGTTCTGTTGTTTGTGAGTCAGATTCCTGAGGTAATGAGTGACTCTAAACCGAAACCGTGATAAAACTGATAATCTAGAGAGTATCCGAGCACATTACAGGAGGACAGAGTAACGACAGATGAACGTCATCTGAACCGGTTCTTCTGCATTCACTCGTCACATGATGAGCTGCTGGTTCAGTGATAAACACAGAGAACTGAGTCCTGTCTAGATCCACGGTTCTTCTGCATTCACTCGTCACATGATGAGCTGCTGGTTCAGTGATAAACACAGAGTCCTGAGTCCTGTCTAGATCCACGGTTCTTCTGCATTCACTCGTCACATGATGAGCTGCTGGTTCAGTGATAAACACAGAGAACTGAGTCCTGTCTAGATCCACGGTTCTTCTGCATTCACTCGTCACATGATGAGCTGCTGGTTCAGTGATAAACACAGAGAACTGAGTCCTGTCTAGATCCACGGTTCTTCTGTATTCACTCGTCACATGATGAGCTGCTGGTTCAGTGATAAACACAGAGTCCTGAGTCCTGTCTAGATCCACGGTTCTTCTGCATTCACTCGTCACATGATGAGCTGCTGGTTCAGTGATAAACACAGAGTCTGAGTCCTGTCTAGATCCACGGTTCTTCTGCATTCACTCGTCACATGATGAGCTGCTGGTTCAGTGATAAACACAGAGTCCTGAGTCCTGTCTAGATCCACGGTTCTTCTGTATTCACTCGTCACACGATGAGCTGCTGGTTCAGTGATAAACACAGAGAACTGAGTCCTGTCTAGATCCACGGTTCTTCTGCATTCACTCGTCACATGATGAGCTGCTGGTTCAGTGATAAACACAGAGAACTGAGTCCTGCTTAGATCCACGGTTCTTCTGCATTCACTCGTCACATGATGAGCTGCTGGTTCAGTGATAAACACAGAGTCCTGAGTCCTGTCTAGATCCACGGTTCTTCTGTATTCACTCGTCACACGATGAGCTGCTGGTTCAGTGATAAACACAGAGACCTGAGTCCTGTCTAGATCCACGGTTCTTCTGCATTCACTCGTCACATGATGAGCTGCTGGTTCAGTGATAAACACAGACTCCTGAGTCCTGCTTAGATCCACGGTTCTTCTGCATTCACTCGTCACACGATGAGCTGCTGGTTCAGTGATAAACACAGAGAACTGAGTCCTGTCTAGATCCACGGTTCTTCTGCATTCACTCGTCACATGATGAGCTGCTGGTTCAGTGATAAACACAGACTCCTGAGTCCTGCTTAGATCCACGGTTCTTCTGTATTCACTCGTCACACGATGAGCTGCTGGTTCAGTGATAAACACAGAGAACTGAGTCCTGTCTAGATCCACGGTTCTTCTGCATTCACTCGTCACATGATGAGCTGCTGGTTCAGTGATAAACACAGAGTCCTGAGTCCTGCTTAGATCCACGGTTCTTCTGCATTCACTCGTCACACGATGAGCTGCTGGTTCAGTGATAAACACAGACTCCTGAGTCCTGTCTAGATCCACGGTTCTTCTGCATTCACTCGTCACATGATGAGCTGCTGGTTCAGTGATAAACACAGAGTCCTGAGTCCTGCTTAGATCCACGGTTCTTCTGTATTCACTCGTCACATGATGAGCTGCTGGTTCAGTGATAACACAGAGAACTGAGTCCTGCTAGATCCACGGTTCTTCTGCATTCACTCGTCACATGATGAGCTGCTGGTTCAGTGATAAACACAGAGTCCTGAGTCCTGTCTAGATCCACGGTTCTTCTGTATTCACTCGTCACACGATGAGCTGCTGGTTCAGTGATAAACACAGAGAACTGAGTCCTGTCTAGATCCACGGTTCTTCTGCATTCACTCGTCACATGATGAGCTGCTGGTTCAGTGATAAACACAGAGTCCTGAGTCCTGCTAGATCCACGGTTCTTCTGCATTCACTCGTCACATGATGAGCTGCTGGTTCAGTGATAAACACAGAGTCCTGAGTCCTGTCTAGATCCACGGTTCTTCTGTATTCACTCGTCACATGATGAGCTGCTGGTTCAGTGATAAACACAGAGTCCTGAGTCCTGCTTAGATCCACGGTTCTTCTGCATTCACTCGTCACATGATGAGCTGCTGGTTCAGTGATAAACACAGAGTCCTGAGTCCTGTCTAGATCCACGGTTCTTCTGCATTCACTCGTCACACGATGAGCTGCTGGTTCAGTGATAAACACAGACTCCTGAGTCCTGTCTAGATCCACGGTTCTTCTGCATTCACTCGTCACACGATGAGCTGCTGGTTCAGTGATAAACACAGAGAACTGAGTCCTGTCTAGATCCACGGTTCTTCTGCATTCACTCGTCACATGATGAGCTGCTGGTTCAGTGATAAACACAGAGAACTGAGTCCTGTCTAGATCCACGGTTCTTCTGCATTCACTCGTCACATGATGAGCTGCTGGTTCAGTGATAAACACAGAGAACTGAGTCCTGTCTAGATCCACGGTTCTTCTGCATTCACTCGTCACACGATGAGCTGCTGGTTCAGTGATAAACACAGACTCCTGAGTCCTGTCTAGATCCACGGTTCTTCTGCATTCACTCGTCACACGATGAGCTGCTGGTTCAGTGATAAACACAGACTCCTGAGTCCTGTCTAGATCCACGGTTCTTCTGCATTCACTCGTCACATGATGAGCTGCTGGTTCAGTGATAAACACAGAGTCCTGAGTCTGTCTAGATCCACGGTTCTTCTGCATTCACTCGTCACATGATGAGGCTGCTGGTTCAGTGATAAACCCTGAGTCCTGCTTAGATCCACGGTTTCTTCTGCATTCACTCGTCACATGATGAGCTGCTGGTTCAGTGAGAAACACAGAGTCCTGAGTCCTGCTTAGATCCACGGTTCTTCTGCATTCACTCGTCACACGATGAGCTGCTGGTTCAGTGATAAACACAGAGACCTGAGTCCTGTCTAGATCCACGGTTCTTCTGCATTCACTCGTCACATGATGAGCTGCTGGTTCAGTGATAAACACAGAGAACTGAGTCCTGTTCTAGATCCACGGTTCTTCCTTGCATTCACTCGTCACACGATGAGCTGCTGGTTCAGTGATAAACACAGAGAACTGAGATCCTGTCTAGATCCACGGTTCTCTGCATTCACTCGTCACATGATGAGCTGCTGGTTCAGTGATAAACCTGGAGTCCTGTCCTAGATCCACGGTTCTTCTGCACTCACTTCGTCACATGATGAGCTGCTGGTTCAGTGATAAACACAGAGACCTGAGTCCTGCTTAGATCCACGGTTCTTCTGCATTCACTCGTCACATGATGAGCTGCTGGTTCAGTGATAAACACAGAGTCCCGAGTCCTGTCTAGATCCACGGTTCTTCTGCATTCACTCGTCACATGATGAGCTGCTGGTTCAGTGATAAACACAGAGTCCTGAGTCCTGTACTAGATCCACGGTTCTTCTGCATTCACTCGTCACACGATGAGCTGCTGGTTCAGTGATAAACACAGAGTCCTGAGTCCTGTCTAGATCCACGGTTCTTCTGCATTCACTCGTCACACGATGAGCTGCTGGTTCAGTGATAAACACAGAGACCTGAGTCCTGTCTAGATCCACGGTTCTTCTGCATTCACTTCGTCACACGATGAGCTGCTGGTTCAGTGATAAACACAGAGAACTGAGTCCTGTCTAGATCCACGGTTCTTCTGCATTCCACTCGTCACACGATGAGCTGCTGGTTCAGTGATAAACACAGAGAACTGAGTCCTGTCTAGATCCACGGTTCTTCTGCATTCACTCGTCACATGATGAGCTGCTGGTTCAGTGATAAACCAGACTCCTGAGTCCTGTCTAGATCCACGGTTCTTCTGCATTCACTCGTCACATGATGAGCTGCTGGTTCAGTGATACACACAGACTCCTGAGTCCTGTCTAGATCCACGGTTCTTCTGCATTCACTCGTCACACGATGAGCTGCTGGTTCAGTGATAAACACAGACTCCTGAGTCCTGTCTAGATCCACGGTTCTTCTGCATTCACTCGTCACACGATGAGCTGCTGGTTCAGTGATAAACACAGAGACCTGAGTCCTGTCTAGATCCACGGTTCTTCTGCATTCACTCGTCACACGATGAGCTGCTGGTTCAGTGATATAACACAGAGTCCTGAGTCCTGTCTAGATCCACGGTTCTTCTGCATTCACTCGTCACACGATGAGCTGCTGGTTCAGTGATAAACACAGAGACCTGAGTCCTGTCTAGATCCACGGTTCTTCTGCATTCACTCGTCACACGATGAGCTGCTGGTTCAGTGATAAACACAGAGAACTGAGTCCTGTCTAGATCCACGGTTCTTCTGCATTCACTCGTCACACGATGAGCTGCTGGTTCAGTGATAAACACAGAGAACTGAGTCCTGTCTAGATCCACGGTTCTTCTGCATTCACTCGTCACATGATGAGCTGCTGGTTCAGTGATAAACACAGACTCCTGAGTCCTGTCTAGATCCCGGTTCTTCTGCATTCACTCGTCACATGATGAGCTGCTGGTTCAGTGATAAACACAGACTCCTGAGTCCTGTCTAGATCCACGGTTCTTCTGCATTCACTCGTCACACGATGAGCTGCTGGTTCAGTGATAAACACAGACTCACTGAGTCCTGTCTAGATCCACGGTTCTTCTGCATTCACTCGTCACATGATGAGCTGCTGGTTCAGTGATAAACACAGAGACCTGAGTCCTGCTTAGATCCACGGTTCTTCTGCATTCACTCGTCACATGATGATTGTGAACACGCTCCTGATCCACAGGGTCTGCTGGTCTGGATCTACTCAAGATCAGGGCTTTCACTTTAATGCAAGCCCTCTTGAACATGTGAGGGACACCTTCCTAAAGCTTATAGACAGCTGAAATATATGATATATGATGCATTACATTAATTCTTACAAGTTCTTTTGTTTTTAATAACTTTCTTGTTTAAGTCAAGAATATAAAATGACTTGTGCAGTAATTAAAGGCATAACTTTAAATGTTAGGTTAAAATTTGGGGATGTGTTTTCAGTGTATAGGAACCTAAAGATCACCGTATGAGGAAAAACCTTCTGTATAAAGGGTTGCTTTAGAAATTACAATAATATCTGGACAATATAAAGTTTACAGCTTTTTTTTCCTATGCAATGTTACTTTAATTTTTTTTATTCAAACTAAATTTTATTTAGCATAATTTTTATAAAGGTGCATGAGCCGCTTCACAGAAAATGTTGCTATACAATCCTCACAGAAAGATCTAACACTGAAACGCATATATCATAAAATAGTGTTTGTTATGGTTATTATCAATAACTGAATTAAGCAATATCATCAAATGAATGTATTTTTGAGCACTCCTAAGAAAGGCAGATATATCTCTCTCACTCTCTCAGTCTCTCTCTCTCTCTTTCATCTCTCTCTCAGTCTCTCTCTGTCCTTCTGTCTTGGCCCCGCCCATCCTGACGCGTGATTGGACGGGCCGCGGTGTGATTGACAGCTCCGGCGGACACCTGACGCTCGGAGGCTGCGTCATGCGCGAGTTAGTGTGACGCTCCGCGGCGCGTTCTGTGACGGATCATCGCGCTCTCCGGTGTGTGGTGCATCTGCCGGTCACACCGCACAATGACGCCGTAGGAAGCGCCTTTCCTCCCGTCATTTCATTGTTCCTCTCGCGTCCGCTTGGCGATGGACGCGTCCGCGGCGAAGAGGGACGAAACCGGTGCCGGACATCTGCCCGCTGGACCGTTACGACCCCACCCGAGCCAAGACCCGCGCCGGTGTGCGCTGGCTGCTCGACCGGAGCCGCGGACCTGAAGAAGGTAAACCTCCGCAGCATCAGCACCACACTCAGCATCCGCGCGCGGCCGCAGAGACGGTGTGTGTGTGCGTGTGTGTTGGAGATGAGCGCGTGTACCGGAGCGCAGGGCGTCACCGCGGCTGTGTGTGAGATCCAGTGAAGCAGCAGCTCCAACACACTTCACAAGCACACTACCCTCCACCAACCCCGAATATTATCACACACACACAGGCGGGGGCTTTGCTTTCGCGCTCAGGGCCGTCATTGTCTGAAGAGGCCCGGAGCCTTCTGCGTCCCGACAGCGTTTATAAAGCGAATCACTGATGGATAGAATTATGCCATCGTGACATTTCTATATATTCCACCAAATGGAGGCCATTCGCTTCCAAAAAGTCTCTGTTAAGACCGAGTCTAGTAATACACATATGTAATGATTCAGAATCTGTAAACCAAACAAGGCCTTTTGGGTTTTTCTGTGGATGTTGTTTTGTTTCAGTGCAGCTCACATGTTTCTGTCATACTCGCAGGAATGTAATATAAAATATCAGTGCAGGAATAACCATAAGTTTTCTCTGGGCAAATACACTGTGTCAGTGTGGATAGAAAGGCCAGAATATAGAGAATTCAAATTTATCTTCATTAATATGGATGCATCCTATATTTACATTAATAAATCAGATGACACTCACTCCTGTTACTGTTACTCCGATAATAAACGTGTCCCTGGAGCACAGAAGCAGTCATAAGCAGTCATTATATTTGTAGAAATAGACAACAATACATTGTATGAAGCAATATTATTGTATAGTATTTTTATTTTATGCCAAAAAGCATTAGATATTAAGATCATGTTCCATGAAGATATTCCTACCGTAAATATATCAAAACTTAATTATTGATTATTAATATGCATCGCTAAGAACTTAATTTGAACAACTTAAAGATGATTTTCTCAATATTTCAATTTTTACATATTAAATAACCACACAGACTACATGCTTTCATGTATATTAGTTTCTGGGGACAGAAATGGCACCCATTCAGTGAATGGCCCATATATATATATATGTGTATGTGTGTGTGTGTGTGTGTGTGTCTCTCCCTCTCTCTCTGTGTGTGGTGTGTGTGTGTGTGTGTGTGTGTGTGTGTGTGTGTGTGTGTGTGTCTCTCCCTCTCTCTCTCTCTGTGTGTGTGTGTGTGTGTGTCTCTCCCCTCTCTCTCTCTGTGTGTGTGTGTGTGTGTGTGTGTGTGTGTGTGTGTGTCTCTCCCTCTCTCTCTCTCTGTGTGTGTGTGTGTGTGTCTCTCCCTCTCTCTCTCTGTGTGTGTGTGTGTGTGTGTGGTATAGGTATATCTTATATAGATAAATACATCCTAATGTCTTAATAATACATGTGTTGCTCTGAAATACTTGATTCTAAACTGATCAATCTTGGCATTCAGTCAGTCTTTCGTATCTCTCCACGCCCGCTTTCTTCTCTCATAATTAATAACTGAGGTGCTAATCAATGTATTGATATGTCATATATATCCATGCATTTACTTGTTAAGTAATTTGATGTGTGGATAATGTTCATTCAGTCAGTCGTTATCAGTAATATCTCCTTCAGGAGGGTAACGATCACCTGTCAGGGTTTATTTTGTGATGATGATTTTCACATTATGAGCCAGAAATACATCATCTGTGTTTTATTGAAGTGAATCTGCATCAGTTCAGTCTGTAGTGATTCAGATGTAGGTCATGAGACTCTTCATTCAGCTCTAGTGATGGTTAGTAGTGGCCCAGCAAACACAGACACACACACACACACACACACACACACACACACACACACAGAGAGAGACACACACACACACCACACACACACACAACACACACACACACACATACACACAGAGAGAGAGAGACACACACACACACACACACACAGAGAGACACACACACACACACACACACACACACAGAGAGAGACACACACACACACACATACACACAGAGAGAGAGAGACACACACACACACACACACATACACACAGAGAGAGAGAGAAACACACACACAGAGAGAGAGAGACACACACACACACACACACACACAGGAATCCTGCTCTAAGTGTGAGTGCTGGGTGTTTTTCTCAGATAGTTTGTGCTGCTCCGACCAAAGACTCTGGATGTGGGTCACTGTAAATGTGTGAGTGTGTGTGTGTGTGTGTGTGTGTGTTTGGGGTTTGCGTGACTAAGAGAAACACATCATGAAGTGTCTCTTGTGAAAGACTCTCTCTCTCTCTCTCT
>QVTF01008211.1:20000-24659 GCA_003573665.1 Oxygymnocypris stewartii
TATTCCGTTCCGTCAGCACAGATAGCCTCACAATGGTAACCAACCCCGGTCCTTACACGCCCCCAGAGGATCTGAGTAAAAATCATTGGTCATACTCCTTTAGGAGAGTTGCCTACCATAGAAGAAGCATTACAGGTTTTTTCATACTGCCCGTCCGGTACACAAAGAACCCCGGTTGCGGCCAGAGGGAGCGCCGTCTGGCTTTTACCTCCACTCCCCTGAAGCCCGACTGAGCAGCTCTGCCCCCTGCCGGTCGGGGATGATGTATCGACCAATTGGAGGAGGGCCTGATAGCTGCGGGAACCGCAAACGACAACCTGTTGGTTCACAAGAAAACCATGAAGGTTTAGAGTGTGACTCACCTGAAGACTCTCCTAAAAACTCCTCAAGCCCAGCCAACGGGCCCCAAGACTGGTCGCATGACAAACTTTGCTGAATGCAGAAAGAAGATGCCAGAATCCCCAAATAAGTCCCAGGAGTCATTGTTGAGCCCTGCAATGATGAGCCCCGTTGGGGTAGTGGAGGCGCAGGAGCTAGGTGCACGTCTGGAGGAGAAACGTAGGGCTATCGAAGCTCAAAAGAGGCGGATCGAGGCCATCTTTACCAAGCACAGGCAGAGGCTGGGCAAGACTGCCTTCCTTCAACTCCAGAAGAAACAGGGGGAAGAACTGGAAGATGACGGACAGTCCCTCACTCTGGATGAACGACTGACACGAATGGAGCAGCAGCTCCAACAAGAGGAGGACAGAGAGAAGGAGGAAGAAAAAAAGGAAAAGGAGGAGGAAAAGAAGAAGATGGAGAACGCTGGTGATGTAGTAGCTCCACCTAAACTGAGAACAGGTTACCTTCTCTGTTGAAATGAAGAAAGAGGAGGGGAAAGAGACACCATTGGTGGAATATATGAGGCAGTAGCCCAGCTAACCTCCACCCTACAGTTCCTACAAAAGGACATGCAGCGCCTTACAGAACAGCAGCAAAAGCTCATGGGAAAGAAAACTCTGAGTTCTCCGAAAAACACCCCCTCAAATAAGATACCTACCTCCAGCAAGGCCTGGGTCATCCAGGCTGGTTCCAAATCCCCTGCTACACCCCCTCATATTTCTAGAGAGTCCACCCGCATCATTTCACCCTCTGGATCTCCATCCCACTCCGGACAACTTTCTGATACACCCAGATCCCCTAAAAGTTCAGCAGCATCTGCTCCACGCAAATGCCGTGGTGCAGCTCCCAAAAGCCCCAAACGGCAACGTCCCTCCCGCCCCACAGACCTCGGTTTCCAGCCTCTCACACGTGTCCTTACTCCCCCACAGAACGTGGACACGCTTCCCCATCTGCGGCGAGTCTGTCCGAGCCAGTGCCAGATGCAGACCTGCTCCTCGCTGCGAATTTGTGGTCCAGTCACGCCCCAGGACTCTTCACCACAACCTGTTCTGCCTCAAGAGAGCACCTCAGAATCTGGCTCCAGCGACCATCACACCCCGATCTTCAACCTGGAGCTGGAAGCTGGACCTCCTTCTGCACTCCCAGCTGAACTGTTGGGAGGTGGGAGTAGCTCAGGTGCGCCATCGGAGTGCTCATTTGAAAGTGACATGCTGCTTAGCAGCGCCCTGGTGAAAGATGAGACAGATGGCGCGCGGGGACGGTGGGAGATGACACGGATCTGGAACAGGGTGCAGAAATATTCTCATCAGATTCCATGAGCGACCAGACAGAGAATGAGAGCAAGATGGGACTCGATGTGTTTTTCAAGGTTTGTGGAGGTCCGCTTGTGCTTTGGGTAATTGTACATGTCTGAGGTGTAACATGTGTCTTTGTGGGTGATCAGGAGGAGGGTCTTTCGGAGGAGGAGATGGCCCAGAAAAGAGCTCAGCTGTTGGAACGGCAGCAAAGACGAGCTCAAGAGATCAAGAACCGTACAAGACATGGGCAAGACCCTGAGAACAGGTAAGAACATCTACTTGTCCAAACCCGGACTCATTCAGGACTCACTGATCTCTGCTTTCTCCAACAGTCAACAGGCTTCTCTGGATGACCTACGAACTTCTCAAACTCTGCTGCTTTCACAGTCACTACCCACTTCATACACCCCACCCCCTCCATCAAAAGCCACGCCCCCAGGAACGCCCCTGCGGCGAGGAGCGTTCACCAGGGCAGAATATGAGAGGCGTCACCAGCTGAAGATAATGGCTGATCTAGGGAAAGTTCTCAAACAGAAACCAGCAAAGCACAGTGGCAAAAAACAACATGTACACAAACCGCACAACAACCATGAACTTACACACACGCTCACCGGGGAAGAACAAAACAGGTAATCGCACATCACTAGTGTACTTAAATTAGTACCTGAAGTGGTAACTACTAGTGTCACAAAACAGAATTGCTATCTGTCTGTATGCTACATTTGCTCAACCAGAATAAGTTTGGGGCAGGTCTGTCAACCTGTTTGTTGAGCAGTGTAAGATGGAAGTAGAGTTTGAAGCTGTTTTGTATTTTGCTCTAAAACTAGTTTTGTTCACTAACACAGTTGTTGCTAACATAAAAGATGGAGCATCTCTATCAACTGAAAAGCCAGCGAGGTACTGTACCCAGCTGCCATGTCTTTCTGTCTTCTGTCTTCCATACATCTTTGTCTTTACTTTGTCTAAAGCTTCCTCTCTCACTCAACAACAGTTGTTCAGAGTCACCCTCAAAGGTGATGTCATCAGGGCAGTTGGCTAATCAGGATGGGGAAAAAGAACTTGGGGAACATGCCTCACTCCCAGAATACACAGGTAAAGAGCTGATAGTTGATTTTAAGATCAATTTTCATGTTTGAAAAAAGTCATTTGTAGTTCTATATGTGGTTGCCAATTTGTTCTGAGTGGTTCCTAAGAATTTTCTAGGATGTTTTTTTTGTAGTGCTAGAGTGTTGCTAATGTGGCCTTGAATGGATCTGGCATCTCAAGGGATGTTCTGGGTGATTTCTGAGATGTTTCTGTAGGGTTAATAAGGTTTTCACAATGGATATGCCACTGCTTATCAGATGGTAAGGTGGTCTTTTGTTTTCGGGGGCATTGCTAGGCTGTTCTGAATGATTGCTAGTTGGCTTATTTAACATAGGTTAGTTGAGGTCTTCTGCGAGCAGGTAGCTGGGGTGTTCTGAGTAATTGGTAGGCAATTTCTAGGATCTTCAGGTTGGTTTCTGAGTGGTTGGTAATCATAATAACACCCTTTAGAGGTTTAACAGCACTGTGCAGAACAGGTAAGTATGAATTCAAATCAAGTGGTTGGACCTGTTTTGAAAAGATGAAGAAATAGCACCACCTGCTGGATGTAATCAGGACTTTATTTGATCTGTGTGTTTTTCCAGTTCTCAGCTTACTCACTATTTTATCTTCTGTCTCAGGTCCTAAATTATTTAAGGAACCCAGTTTTAAATCCAACAAGTTCATCATTCAGAACGCACTCTCACGCTGCTGCCTTGCTGGCAAAGTCAATGAATCCCAGAAAAACAAGATCATAGAGGTGCGTCTCTGTTATTTTTCTACACAGACATTACTCTCTTTGTGCACTTTCACTTTCTGATGTTCACATTTCCTCCTGTCTCTCTAGGAGATGGAGAAGAGCTCCGCCAGTCACTTCCTGATTCTCCTGCGGGATTCCAACTGTCAGTTCCGCTCCATCTACACCCTAGACGGCCAGTCGGAGGAACTGCATCGAATCTGCGGCGTTGGTCCGCGTGTCATTTCCTCATCAGCTGTGGAGGCCATTTATAAATACAGCTCTGACAGGAAACAGTTCAATACGCTTCCATCTCGTACCCTGAGCATGAGCGTCGACGCGTTCACTATCCCTGCACATCTCTGGCACACTAAGAAACATGGCACGCCCAAAAAAGTATCCACACCCAAATAGACTCGCCTACTCAAAATAAACCACTTCTGTTGAGATAAACAACTCTCACTTAAATAAGCCACACCCACTGGAACAAACCCCTCCCATTTACAAAACTAGCCGCATCCAAATAGACTCCGCCTACTCAAAATAAACCACTTCTGTTGAGATAAACAACTCTCACTTAAATAAGCCACACCCAATGGAACAAACCCCTCCCATTTACAAAACTAGCCGCATCCAAATAGACTCCGCCTACTCAAAATAAACCACTCCTGCGGAGATAAGCTGCTCCCACTTAAATAAGCCACAGCTACTGGAATAAACCCCTCCCATTTACAAAAGTAGCCACAAGCGGCGCTGCACAAACCGATCAAAGTGTTGCGCGAGTGATTCGCGCTACTTTGATGTCATATACAGATCGGTGTGCACTGCATTGCATTAAGTTGAGCACACCTAATGACTCAGCAAAGATAAATCCCTCCTACCCACACAAGTAGCCCCATCCACTCAAAATAACCACACCCTCCAAGTTAAACTATGCTGCATTCATGCCATGTCTTAATATCGAGATGACAACACGTGCCGTTCTAATCTGAGCTGTTCACATCCTTGGATTGATAATTATGCATTTATATGGCAACACCATCAGCTGAGGTGGTCAGGTGGTACAGAGGTCACATGGTACAAGTTCCCAGTTTACAAGTTGTAATTACGAGATTTTCGATGACGTGAACGCTTTTTACAAGTTGGTAATATCGTAATTACAACAAGGCGTGAACGCAC
>QVTF01008212.1:0-24544 GCA_003573665.1 Oxygymnocypris stewartii
TCTAATTTGCGCCGCGCTTGGTATATTGCGTTGGTCGATATGTAAATGAGATGTTAATTTGCACATTGTTAGTAAATCACCGGCAGTAATTTCCCCTCCCATCGGCGCTGTTTTGGAATTGCGCTCTTGTGCTAATTTGCCTTGTTTAGTAAAGCCGGCCCTTAGGCTGGTAATTGAAACCATTTAATTAGTTAAAAAAAAACAATTAATGATAACTTACTAAGTAATTATCAAATTTACTTGGTTAAAAAAAAAATAATTCAAATGGTATCCCTCAAATCGAGTCGCATTATAGGTCATGTATGTGAGGCCAGAACAATTTTTTTTAAACTACATTTATAATATAATAAAATGTAATACAAATATTGTTCATTGTTAATGTTTGTTTATACAACACAATTGTAATTGCTTGTTTACGTTAACAGACGTACACAGACTCAGCTTTCAATTTAAAAACTATTAGTAAATGCAAAAATAGCATTAAGATTAATAAATGCTGCAGAGGCACTGTTCAAGTTAATGTAGTTAAACGTTAACAAATGAAAACGTATTATATACCCTTACTATTATAACTTTGGTAACTGTTTGACACACAGTTGCAGAAAAATAAAACCTAGTGATGAACAGAAAATGAGTCGTGATGCTCAATGTTTAACTGTCCCGTACCATCGGCCCTCTCCTGCTCCGCCTCTCCAGCCACTCGCTCTTCCAGGTGGGCATACAGGTGGCCTTCAGCTTCTCTCGGATCAAGCGCTCTTCTGGCCGGTCCTCCATCTTCTGCAGCCCACGCAGAGTCTCCTTGCTCTCCATGTCTCGACTGCAAAGACAAGAAAGTTAATAAGCATATGTGTGTCAACTTATTTTTGCCATATTTGCAGATATTTTCCTACAATCAGCTTAATCAGGTTTAACTATTGGCCAATATCAAACTAACTTACATATTTAATAAATTAGAAAAATGTAATAACGTGGAGACGGAAAATGCTCTGGTTGTTGAAGCTTTGGTTTTCATCAGACTCAACACACACACACACACACCACACACACACACACACACACACACACACACACACACACACCACACCACACACACACACACACACACACACACACACACACACACACACACACACACACACACACACCACACACACACACACACACACACACACACACCACACACACACACACACACACACACACACAGAGCATTTCTGCTGGAGTTTGAGTAGAAGTTAAGATAAACATTCTCTCTGGTGTTAAAGCAATCTGGTAAGGTTTGGCAGCATTCACATTACCCAAACAAATCAAACTCTGACGTCAAACAAACCCGTGTGCACCAGAAGTGCTAGTGTGAAAGCACAAGGGCTGTCAAAATGGCTGAAGAAAAAAACTCAAGTTTTTGAGAAAACGCACGTTTATTAAAGCAATAAAATAACAATACCATCTTTGAAAAAAATTCTAAAACAACTAATTTCTAATACTTTAGACATAAGTTTAATGTCTTTGTTCAACAATTAAGTTGTTTAGAACGGGTTTCTGCGTCTTGGCACTGTTAACATAAAAGTCCCAAACATTACACTTAGCTGATGCAGATAATAAAACATGCTAAAATTCAGCCATTGAACATTGTGCAGATTCTGTGTCAAAATTGAATGTGATGAAATAAAAGACTGGTTAAAATGAAATTAAGACAAACCAACAGCACTATCCTCAGCAGTGAACTTATTCATTTAGCAGCCACTTTCACTCAAAGTGATTTACAAATGAGGAACAACACAAGCGATTTATCAAATGCAGTGATAAATGCAAAGTAGTCTCATGAATAAATGACTCTTAGGAGACGGAATTATTCTGTCAGTATTTTTCTGTAGTGAATGGCGGAAACGCTGCACAGTAAGAACTGCGTTATCTTTCTGAAAGAACTTACCCGTCATGTACCAATTCACACAAGATCAAGATCACAACTGAGGGTCTCATTAAGCATCATTAAAGTGAATGGTGGAAAAGCCCCTGAACCTCCCAACAGAGACAGAGATACGGAGAATAATAAAAGCAGAAAGAAACAGGACTGAGAATGACAGGCAGTGTGAGAGAGAGAGAGAGAGAGAGAGAGAGACAGAGAGAGAGAGAAGAGAGAGAGAGAGAGATAGAGAAGAGAGATATAGAGAGAGAGACAGATCTCGAGCTCTCTCTCTCTCTCTCTCTCTCTCTCTCTCTCTCTCTCTCTCTCTTCTCTCTTCTCTCTTCTCTCTTTCTTTCTTTCTCTCTCCCGATAGATCTCTCTGTCTCCATCTTTACCGAGCAGCAGGTCACTTGTCCCATCGGCTCTTTCAGCTTCCTCAATGAGCAGAATGAGCGCTGCATAACAATAACAACCCTAGGACAGGAAAGCCAGACTTCCTGTGCTCCCCCAGTCAAATCAAACGAGGAAGTGCAGTGACGTCTCAGCAACTGCACAAACAGCAACTATTTTACAGAAGCGTTATCTATTGACCACACTGACTGCTAGTACTCTCACCAAAAACGTGTGGTGCAATCCAATGAACTGACATTAACCTAAAATAATGTTCAAGCATGATACTAAAATTAAAAAAGAAAAAAATAACAGTTTAACAGTAACTGATCATGCCACCACCTGCTTGTGTGTTATTGGACTGGGCAGCAGGTCTTGTGGGAAGAGTGAAAGGCTCTTTTAATTTGACATGCCGTATTAAAAATACAGCCAACTGTGGTTTCAAATCGTAAGGTAAGCCAATGGGCAATAATTGCAGTGTGTTAAAGATAATTATGGGTACTCTGCAGGAAGTGCTCTGCTCTTCTAAATGTTTTTATTTTCATTGAGTCGGTAAAGTTCACACAACGATAAAAAACACGCTGCGAATGCAGTGGACTTATATATTTAAAATATGAACCTCATTAACAGAAGCTGCTTTCAATATCAAATGCTGACGCGTGCTTTGTGTCGACTGCTCACGCATGCTGGCGTGCGCGACTCCGTGTAAAGTGTTTAATGCACTTGCGTTTCAAAATGGTTTTATTATGCAAAATGTATGTAAACTCTCAGCCAGTTATATCTTAAGGGATTAAACGGACAGGAAAAACAACATACTTCTTATATTTCAAAGAGATCCTGTGCGTGAATGCAGCCTTAATAAATCTCCAGCTGTCTATGATGTCAAAGTAAAAAACAACAGTAAAGATGAAGAAAATCACTCCCAGTTATTGAATGGAAAACGTTCAGATAATATTAAATACTGAAAGCACTCTTTGTTTGTTAAATGTTTATATGCTCCTCTTTATTATTTTCTACTTGCTTGTATGTTTTGAAGTTATATTGGTTTAAAATTAAACATACAACTGTTTTAAATTATTATTATTATTTTCATTTGTAATTATTTTAAAAAGTACTTAAAACTTATGTAAGGATATGTAAATGTAAGGATTTTAAGATTCTCAAGTCGCTAAACATTAATTATACAAATTAATTAATTAATAAAAAGTAGATCATGAATCGTTCTGGAATCGGATCGTGACTCCCAGAATCGGAATCGGATCATCTTGAGGTGACTAAGATTCCCACCCCAACTATGGTCCCAGCTGCCTTGAGGTCATGGACGAGGTCCTCCCGTGTAGTTCTGGGCTGATTCCTCACCGTTCGGATGATCATTGAAACTCCACGAGGTGAGATCTTGCATGGATCCCCAGTCGGAGGGAGATCGGCAGTTATTTTGTGTTTCTTCTTCATTTGCAATAATAGGACCAAACTGTTGTCACCTTCTCGCCAAGCTGCTTGGCGATGGTCTTGTAGCCCATACCAGTCTTGTGTAGGTTTACAATCTTGTCCCTGAATCCTTGGAAAGCTCTTTGGTCTTAGCCATGGTGTTGGAATCTGATTGATTGTTGATTGCTTCTGTGGACAGGTGTCTTTTATACAGGTACAAGCAAGACTTCCCTTTAAGAGTGCTCCTAATCTCAGCTCCTTACCTGTATAAAGACACCTGGGAGCCAGAAATCTTGCTGATTGATAATACTTATTTCACCCATTAAATGCAAGTCTATTTATAACCTTTTGAAATGCGTTTTTCGGGATTTAATTTAAGGCAGTGTTTGTGAGTACAGTGCTACTTTGTGTACATCCTTTCCCGGGGAAACCGCTATTTAAATGCTCCAAAAGCGACATCTAGTGGGCAAAGATGAATTTGCATTTTCATTCAGACCAATGTACCAGTTTTCACAGGTCTGCATGAGCAACAAGTGGGCAGGAAGTATGCTAATGTTTCATGTTGGCGTCAACAAGAAATGGCTTGGCATTCGTTTTTTAAAATGACTCGTTTAAATGATTCAGAGTCGAATCTTTCTTTTGAGAGACAATAACTTTATATTTTTTAGATTTAAAAATTTGCAGTTTTTCATTCACTTAGAGCTGTTACACACTGCATGAAACGTACTTTTCAAAAATCCATAAGGGGCACTTTAACATAAGCATGTGTGTTCATTACAGATGGTAACAACACTGGTTTCAATAGTAAGGAATTGATCTCGTTGTGCAAGAATATTTTAATGTTACATTATCAAACTGCAAACGGTGTCAGGTTTTCCCGTGCACAGATGATTGTTTGCACTGACAAATACTCTCACACTCAGTTCTCTGGACGAGAACAGCACGGCTTCAACGAGAATAAACGGCAACACTGTAAGCGTGCAAGTAAACAACAGACAGCTCACTCCCACACTAGGAGAAAGCAGCTCTCACGACCCGAGCCAGCCACAACGAAACTGGATAGCAGGAATTCCCCATCTTTACTTTGAATGAGAAAGTCGGTGGTGCCAACCCCTGCCTCTCGGATAACAGCTATCCCACAGTGCCATGGGGCAGGAACAAAGAGGCATTGTGGGCCATGCAGGTGGGATGTGGAAGAGCCAGCGGCTGGGAATCCATTTCAGCCCTGCACGTAAGCCTAGACTGCAGGCCTGTAGCTGTGCACACCCTTTCTCATGGGCCGCCGCGGTCTCAGCGCTCGGGTTACTCTGAACACAATGAGCACATCTCTGCTGGAGGGGCCGAACACTCAGGCCAAACACGCACTCAACTAACCAGTGCTCGGAACAGGAACTAAACCAGCTATCAGAAACAGAGAACCAGCTACAAACTAACCTTTCCAACAAACACACAAAGCAGAAATGGCTGGTAAACAATGAGAGCAGGAGTGTTGTGAAACGCAGAGAGCTTTGCTCATCACACAACATATAAAGGTTGTCACGATACCATAAACATGTCTTACGATACTATACCAGCTGAAGTATCACGATACCATGCAGTATTGTGTTCATTTAAAATGCAATTTTACAAAATAAAAATCACAATTTCATAAATAGATGTAGATGAAAACAGACAATATTTTTCTCTGAATACTTAATGTGAATGAATGAATGACTGACTATTTTTATCCATGAAATGATCTAAACAAAACTCATCTTAGCACTGCACAGAAGCTGCATGAAGTGACATTTAGATGTGGCATTTATAAATGTAGACAGTTTTTATAATTGCATAATTAATATTATGAGATTAATATTTAATTCATTAATTTACACTCTAAATTCTGAATATAAAAATATGTTAGAAAATAATGTAGTATGGCTACTTTTAAATAGGAAACTTAAAACAGCCAGCAGGAAGCAGAAGTTCATGACTGAATCACTGAGTCATTCAAATGATTCTTTCAAAACGTCCGAATCCATCAGGAGCGAATCAAATAACTGTTTTATGAATGGCTAAATGAATCAGATGTTCAACGTGGATTCGGATTCGAACATCGAAACGAAACAAAAGCAGCACTCTTGCTAGTGTCATATTGACGAACTGTCAGGAGCATTTTTTGACCTTTTCAAGTTTTTCAAAACATAACATTATAAATTAATAAAAAAATATATAATGATTGATAAGAGCCAAGTGCAAAGCTGCTATGTTGATGAATGGAATTGCATTCGTGATCGCAAAGACGCGTTCAAGAAACAAGCTATTACACCTGTTCTAAAAGTGGTCAAATGAATAAAACCAAGATAATACTTTCTTTCTTGTAAGATATTATGATGTTGAATAAGTGATGCTTGAGCTGCTGTTTTTTAAGATGACATCAGACGGTCTGAATCAGACCCTTTCTTCTGATTAACCGCAGCATGAACAACGACGTGTAAGTGCAACTTCTCATTGCAAACTGAACTGAAGCGTCGGGAAACACTCAATACCATATAAAGCATATACACAGACTGTACTGTCATATTATAATAGTCGACTGCCTGACGTTAAGTGTGTACTTTCAGATATTTAAAAATCTGTACCATTTTTCAAACATATACAGTATAGGCCTAGTATTGCAGTCTGGCGATTAAACGAAAAAAATTACTAGCCAATGGCGATTCAATTGCTAAGGTGATTAAGAGAGGGTTGCATAAAGAGATATATATCGTTATTGTGATATAAAATGTATCATGCCCTGAAATAAGATTTGGGTCATATCACACACAACTAAGATTTAAAAAAAGTTTTAAAGCAATATTTTTATTGGCCAATTAAAAAAAAATATATGTATAATGTGCTGGGAGGGTCGATTGAGCAATAAGATCACAATTGTCACAGATAATTTACGCATCTTTCCAAATTTGTTTAAAAAATAAATAAAACATTTCAAGTTGCTACATTATCATCAAATGTCCTTTAAATCACATGATCATGTCAAATATCACTAAAATAATGTTTTATGTAAAACTTGTGCAAATTATAAACTTCTATATTTATGATAATTTACGAACTAAATAATGACGATAGGCCAACTCTATATTGTAACGAACTGCGCTGCGCACAAGATCAAGTAAGTTTGTCATTTGTCGCAGAAAATGGTTTAAGCAAACCTACAGTTTTTTTTAAAGAAGATTGAATGATAAGACAATGATATTTCCTTGATTAGAGTTTAAAAGACCTTCCCCTGACATGACAAAAACACAAAATCCAAAAAGCATTTACTGTCTATAAGTCTATAAAATGCAGTTAGAATGCCCTTAATTCATATAATGAAAGAAAAAACCCTTTATACGAGTTTTTTTAACAATCATAGGGCTGGGCGATAATTTTATAACTATAATTAATCGCAAAATAATTTTCCTCGATAAAACGATATGAAGAGTTTGATAAATATTCGATATAATGTTTATGCGCCAAAAGAGGAACGAAGCCGCGCGACTCATTTGAATCGTGTCCCACGGACAGTTTATCTGCTCGGATCACAGATCACCGGTGGTTTTATTGTCATTTATTTATCCATGACAGGACAAAACAGTACCAGGCATACAGGTACCAGGGTATTGACACAATTCC
Source organism: Oxygymnocypris stewartii (assembly GCA_003573665.1). Lineage (NCBI taxonomy): Eukaryota > Metazoa > Chordata > Actinopteri > Cypriniformes > Cyprinidae > Oxygymnocypris > Oxygymnocypris stewartii. The sequence goes on from QVTF01008212.1 coordinate 7,379, forward strand.
CCCCACTTCAGGCCCCATAAGAAAGCCAGCTTATAAAATCATCAATCATTTAATAAAGCTACATTTTTTGGTAAATAACGTGTGCGTAAAAATTTTTGTAATCATTAATGTAAAAGTTAGCTATGGGACCTACGGGAAACTACTTGACCACACCATCATCCCTTTTTTTTTTTAACAGTCTGACCACTGGTTAGACTCGGCTTGGCTCGTACAGCACGGTTTGTGTTTCCACTGCAGTTTAGTGCCGCTTTAGAGTGGGCGGGATATTCACGTGTCATTATAGTTGCGCCACCCTCTACTGCAATGACATCATCGTAAACGCGCCACAAACAAACACACAACAAAGGAGCATATCGACGGAATTGTGTTCTTCATTCCCGGCATGTGGATGTTTTTAACAGCAATGGATGAGGCCTATGAGAACGCTTGGGATTTACCCCCAGCAGCAGAGACTGTGATGACAGTGACACGGGCTGTAGAGCAGGAAGGCAGGGATGTTCTGTGCAGGTGTGCTGCCATTATTTGAATAGTTAACTATGGAATGTAGAATGTTCTGTAAAGTGAATTATCAATACAATTTTGAATATTTCAAAATGTACAATGTATCCCTTGTTTTTTTTATTTAGTGTTGGTTTGTATCATCGTAGCATTAATAATTTTTATTTTTCAAGAGGTTTATTACGTGCTCAAACAAATACTACATGTTTAGTATAGTCTGGAGGTACACTTATTACAGATTGGTTTTAATTGAAGCAAAACACATATACAAAGGTAAACATATATACAGAAAACATACTCTAAAAATATACAAAGTGCAAAAAGTATATACATAAGACTTTTTCATTCCGCGTCGCCCCATCAGGCTCTCGCTGGATCCGCTCCTCGGCTATCAGTGAGAGGAACGTCTGTACTTCCTCAACAGACAATGAAACAGACATTTTTTGGTTGATACAAAAGGTCCGTTTGTTCAAACAAAAGTTGCGTCTGATTCTTCGCTGGCTGTGCTGATTTAATCGAGCGGGAGTCTATAAGTTGGGTCTCGTGATCGCAAGTTCAGTGACGCAGTAGTAATGGACAATTTTCTCCGGCCAATCAGTGATCAGCAGAGTTTACACTTCACGTTTTGGTACCAGTACGGGAGCGCTTGGAACCTCGGCCGAGGTGGTACTAAAAAAGTACCAGGTACAGTACCCAGTGAAAAATAGGGGTCGACCGATATGTGGTTTTCAGGGCCGATACCGGATTATTACAGATCAAGTAGACCGACTAACCGATATTTTGAACCGATATGCGTGTCTGGTGTAAAAATGAAAATGAATGCCAAAATTAATAATAACAAGAGCTCTGACAAAAACGTTCTTTAAATGCTTTTAAACATGTCTTTAATTCTGAAAACTGTTAATAACAACAACATTTCCGTTGGTTTTTAATTTACAGTACAGTGCAAATGAAGGCATAAAACATTTAATTTATCTTTTAATCAAATGAGAGTTAGACTTTATTTTTGGCAAACAAATGAGTTTACTATTAAATTAAACATGGAAGAAATAGCGTATTGTGTGATTATTCTCAACAAAGTTGGAATAATTGTTGTAGTTGTATTACGTATATTCTACTGCACCACAGTAATATATATCGGCTAAACCGAACTTATATTTTGACAGGTTGCATGAGGACCTTTTAAGTTTCTGTAGCCTATGTATATATGATATGACGATCGTTTTACTCAAATGAAACGGTCAAATCCTCATGAAGTGACTCCGAGCAGTTCTGGGGATGTTGTTCATGTATTTATGTCCTCATTTAGTGAGACGGCAGATGCTCAAAACACCGCGAGCATCACGCGCTCTGAATGAAATGAAACCGCACGTCTGTATCATTCATTAACAGAGTGCAGAACATGCAGGAATTCATATTTAAAGTGTTTTTGCGGCTTAATATTTATAGATACTAGTCCATAGCGCGAGTCGATTAAGTGTACTGACCTACTTTTGATTAATTAATCCAAACTTCGACACATTCCATGACATTCCGCGTATACGGTAAATTCCATTATATGACTGCATTCCGCCGATTCCGCCCGCATTTTCGCATCGCGGACATCATAGGTTATATTGAGGTGTTTTGCAACTTCAGTGTAGTGGATTGTGATTTATTGCAACTTCAGCAACGTCTGCTGCTGCTTACCTTTGAGAGAAAACTGATGCGTGATCACTGACGCAGCTCCAGTTAGCAAGTGCTTTCGGTGTGAGAACTGCCTTCAGTTTCCAGCGTTGATTGGTCGGACTCGTGACTCTCTACATATCAGATGAGCGGTGGGCGGAGATTGCTCTATACAGAGTGTTGAGCTCAGACAGGCTGCATCGGAGCCAAATAGTGGCATTTAAACATTAAATAATTTCACCTGTATTATTTATTCACCAATAAATAATCTCACCTGTAAATAGTATGTTTGTTTGCATAATAATAAAAAATAAAAAATAATTATCGGCAAATCTGTTTTGAAAATGGCCGATATCGATAATCGTAAAATGCTTAATATCGGCCAGGCCGATAATCGGTCAACCCCTAGTGGAAAACCCCGCAAAAGTGAACCGTACTGAACCGTACCGTGCCGTACCATGCAGTGGAAAAGCGACAATAGACAGGTAGTGAGAAGGAACACAAACGGGCATTTTTTTTGGTCATATGTCAGCCATTGCACGCTGGCGTCTTACACTGAGCCGACTGCCATTTCACATACACTGGCCATTTCTGAAACCACACACACCACGACCTGCCAACAGCTACACAAAAACAACTTTAAGGAACTGGGACAGGCATGAAGTATAAGCGTCTACTGCTTAGTGAAGTTAATCATGTTTCCCTTGCATTCAAGCATGTCGGGGGCGTGACAGAACAAACTTTGTCACACTCGTCCACCAAGTTCCAGCTGTAATGTGAACTAGCACATGAAACGAGCTGCTAACTTGCCTCTGACATGAGCCTTACTACGATATCACCACACTCAGTTACAGTCGAACTGGGTCACACTGTAAAACCAGGAGCGCTTTCAATCACGGGCTTACTGTATACCCGAGAGCCATCCAGGAGAGAAAAGCCCCCGGGGAGGGGACGTTCACAATATTAATGCTAAATCTGGTATTTTTCACACACATACCAGTAACATACTATATGATTTGGTCATTTTGCACCAAATGAAAATTCTTGGCTAAAGACAAAACCTACAAATCCTAGACACGGGTTTAGCTCAGAGTATGTGCTTACGCATATTCTCCTGCTGGCCTTATTTCAATAACAACTGGAATACCATATCATATTTGATCAATATATTACAACTATAAAGATGTAGTGCAAATATGCATTTGGTACTGACTGTAATAAACTTGACTGATGCTGCTTTTGCACTGAAAACAATATACCGACAATGAGGCTCATTCATAAAACTAAATAGAAGCATAACATTGACTTTCTTGGAAGCACTCCTCCGGATTCATTTAATAGATTAACATATTTTAATGGTTTCCAATGATTCACAAACATGCCATATGTCCACTCATTCACAAACACAATGCACACTAAGGAATTATATCTGAATGTACAGGATCTTCTGGAGTCCGTTCTCAGGTTTAGCACCAGATTACTCACTGGCATACAAACCATAAATTTACCATATGCCAACAGAAATTATTAAATTGAAGCATCAAGCTTGCAGACAAACAGTAATAATAATAGAACAGTTATCTATGATATGGTTAACTTTAGTTTTGTTACAATACATTATAAATAGTTATATTAAAATGCAAGTGTCATCAATTAGCCTTAAGGAACAAACTAACAAACAGTTTACGGACACAATTTAAACAAAAATGAATTCTGCTTGTATTTCATGAACGAGACCCACTGATCTTGAGATAATATCTCAAACTGACTTCTGGGTAACGCAAGCAGATCTGTACTGTACAACAACACAGTGCTCAAGAATGCACAGAGGACAAAAGGCTCTTATCCACTTAGAAAGGAACGCAGGTTATTTAGTTACAGAAGCGTCTATCAGACAGGTAATACACAACTGTACACGCAAGTCTCAAGAAATTAATTTCACGTGCACACATTTTACCCCCCGCATGAAAAATACTCACTCAATGTTCAAATCATTTCGGTTCACATTTTCAGCCAAATTTATGATATTTCTGTCAGCTGAAGAATATCTGTATGTTCCGTTTAAACTATTTTTCTACTAATCAATTATATATTAGAATCAAAAATAATATTACTAATCATACTAATCAATTAAATATTTCCTACTGTACATTTTTCACATTTCTGCATGTGAAAGACGCTTTTATCCAATGCAACTTCAATATTCTTCCAGCTTCTGAGAAAGGAGCCCATTTTTCTTGGCATTGCTAGCGCCATGCTCTGCTGAAGTGAATGCTGCATGACCCACGCTGTCCGAAGCATGAGTGCACTTCATTATTATGTATTTTCACATGAACAAGTGTGTTTCACAAAGTGCTTATGCTGTTCGATGTCATTCAGAGATTTTTTTTACAGATGCAACTTTTACTACTCAAATTGTACTCCGATACTGTACATGTAAAATGTAACATTTTCATTTCAAATAATAGCCTGACCTGATATTATATAAATGTTTCAGATATTCAAATATTTATATATGTGATGCGATCTAGGAAAACACAACACATGGTGAAATTGTCGTGTTGATGTTATAATGAAAGCTGGGTTCAAGCCCTTTCCATAACCATTTTTTGTCCATAGCTTGACCGTAACGAAATCTGAATTTGGCTGATAGCTATGATTTTCAAGAATGTAATTGAGGAAAAACGTGTTTAAAGTGAGACGGGTTTCACTTTCACTTCACGAGTTTAAGGAGAGTTGCATCATTACACAAACAGACTAACGTTACCCTCAGAGTTTTTACGTTGTTTATCGTGGGCTTAGTCTCTGAACTTTTGATCACCCCTTGTTTGTTTAGATAGCATGAATAGTGTACCTCAGAAAATATACAGACTTTCATCGTACTCCTCTTTAGTAACTTCATCATACGATCCTTCATCTCTAGATGTGAAATAGTCCATTATAACATCGTTTTAAGGCACTGACATCACCAAGATTGAGACGAGCAAGTTTAATTGAGCAGCTACTTCAGACTGCGTTATTTTCTTGCGCTCCACCGTCTCACAATATTAAAATAAGTAAACTTTGCATGCCGTAGTTTACACCGGACTGTCGGGAAATGTGCATTGATACGCCTTTATTATATATGCTACATGGTTTAATTTCATAGGGTAGGTAACTTTGTGGTGTTAAGAGAAAGCACCTCCGAGAGAGATAAGAGAAAGACAGTCTTTTCTGCTTGCTGCAATAATTCGCTATTTTTCTGCTCTAAACAAGTTAAATTTGCAAGATATTTTTTTCAGAGATGATAAACAAGATGTTATACACTAATAATTTAATGAAACCTAATTTAAAAAAAAAACAAAAAATGACATTCAACCTATTTTTCGAATTTCCTGAAAACGTTCAACGTGACATCCAATGGGTTTTCCCAGATCGCATCACATATGTTATTAATAGGATTGATGAATCAAGAAACCCCTTAACATTATAATGTCAATGTGTTTCTTTAAATGTTTAAAAATTGAAATTAGTTTCCTCTAATTTACATATTTTTTATTGTAATGCTTGTATTTAAAGCCTTTCTTTGTTTGTTTTATAGCCTGCAGTTTGCACTCTTTTGAAGACAACACAAGAGGTGGACAGCCGTGCTTTTTACAATAAAATGACCAATACAATTTGATCAAAACAGTTGTTTGCTGCAGACTCAGACATCCATTCAGCTGAACATGTAGGAAAAACACAGATTTTTTTTGCTGAGCTGTCAACCTTATAATAATAGTTTTTTTCTGATTATATATTAGACTATAAAATAAGTTTTCCTTTCAGACTATTAAAATGTCCTGACAAATTGAAACATTGTTGAACATGAAAACATTAAGTCAGATTTTAGTTTTGTACAAGTAGACCCCCCAATGAGAAAGACACGGGAGATAATACTACTAAACACATGATTGTAAGTGTGAACGGTTTTCTTCTCACAGTTTTGTCCATTATAATAATGCTCTGATTTGGTACACTTCTATTACAGGCTAGCATGCACAAGCCAAATAAGCAGAAATGTCAAAGCAAACGCCTCTATGAGCCTCTGACTGTGTCTATGTATGAAGGCACCTTGTTAGGAAACTGCTTTCAGACCGGCTTCAAAACGCACCATAACATCATGTCTAATGACCCATTTTACAACAAATTCAAGTGAGCTTCAGAGAAAACAAAGCAGATGCTTAAGGCTGGAACAGACTAACTTTCCCCAAATTAGCAGTCTGGGACGAGTCAAAGCTTCTAGCTAAAAGGCAGAGTTGACATTTCACAAACAACATTTTATTTTATTTTTTAATCCACCTAATGTGTATGATTTTATTTACTACAGACTATGATTCTCAATCCATTTGAAAGTTATCCAACATATTTTGAGCTGATTTTAGAACACGCATCATAACTCATAACTTGCCTAATAACAAAACTAACCTCACGCTGCAATCTGTGAAAGCAGAAGTGAGCGCTTCAACCCCCCCCGAGACTGCATCCAAACCCTCTTGCCTCATTTTGTAACTCAGCACACAGAGTGGCAACAACTACTGCCATCAGCTCCTGTTACATCCATGTTTGTTTACATCAGTCATGCATCTCCTAGCAACAACAAACATGCTTCTTTGTGATTTTGAATGAATGATGCATTTATATAGTGCTTTGAGTATTGCTGTACATCCAATGCGCTTTACATACATGCGGGAGGGGTCTCCTCAACCACCACCAGTGTGCAGCATCCACTTGTATGATGCGACGGCTGCCACAGGACAACGGCGCCAGTGCGCTCTCTAGGGGTCGACGATTATCGGCACTGATATTAAGCATTTTACAATTATCGATATCGGCCATTTTCAAAACAGATTTGCCGATAATTTTTTTTTTTTATGCAACAAAACATACTATTTACAGGTGAGATTATTTATTGGTGAATAAATAATACATGTTAAATTATTTAATGTTTAAATGCACTATTTGGCTATTAAAATGCGGGCGGAATCACGGAATGCAGTCATATAATGGAATTTACAGTATAACGCGGAATGTCATGGAATTTGTCGAAGTTTGGATTAATTAATCAAAAGTAGGTCAGTACACTTAAATCGACTCGCGCTATGGACTGGTATCTATAAAAATTAAGCCGCAAAAACACTATTTAAATATGAATCCTGCATGTTCTGCATCTCTGTTAATGAATGATACAGACGTGCGGTTTTATTTCATTCAGAGCGCGTGATGCTCGCGGTGTTTTGAGCATCTGCCGTCTCACTAAATGAGGACATAAATACATGAACAACATCCCCAGAACTGCTCGGAGAGTCACTTCATGAGCATTTGACCGTTTCATTTGAGTAAAACAATCGTCATATCATATATACATAGGCTACAGAAACTTAAAAGGTCCTCATGCAACCTGTCAAAATATAAGTTCGGTTTAGCCGAATATATTACTGTGGTGCAGTAGAATATACGTAATACAACTACAACAATTATTACAACTTTTGTTGAGAATACTCACACAATACGCTAAATACGTTTACTTTAAGTTTTACAAAATGTTTACAGAATGCTTCTGGGTGATCCCTGCACTTATGTTATTATTAATATTACTGGTTATTTAATGTTGTTGTTATTAACAGTTTTCAGAATTAAAGACATGTTTAAAAGCATTTAAAGAACGTTTTTTTTGTCAGAGCTCTTGTTATTATTCATTTTGGCATTTATTTTAATTTTTACACCAGACACGCATATGGGTTCAAAAATATCGGTTATCGGTCTACTTGATCTGTAATAATCGGTATCGGCCCTGAAAAACACATATCGGTCGACCCCTAGCGCTCACCACACACCAGCTACAGGTGGAGAGGAGAGAGAGACATAGAGCCAATCAAGTGCATGCACTCACCACATACCAGCTACAGGTGGAGAGGAGAGAGAGTCATAGAGCCAATCAAGTGTATGCGCTCACCACACACCAGCTACAGGTGGAGAGGAGAGAGAGTCATAGAGCCAATCAAGTGTATGCACTCCCCACACACCAGCTACAGGTGGAGAGGAGAGAGAGACATAGAGCCAATCAAGTGGATGCTCTCACCACACACCAGCTACAGGTGGAGAGGAGAGAGAGACATAGAGCCAATCAAGTGGATGCTCTCACCACACACCAGCTACAAGTGGAGAGGAGAGAGAGACAGAGCTAAGGTTGGGCATCGTTTGAATTTTATCGATTTCGATTCTGCTTATCGATTCCGATTCTTTTCGATTCCCAGTTTCGATTCCAATGTGATTAGATAATGATATCAAGCCTTTATACCGTGTCTCTTTTTAGCAAACCATTTATTGGAGCTGAATAACATGAACAGGCTACATAAAAACTGGACTCTTTAAGAGCTGTTTGTGTGCAAAATAAAACTGCATGATTCTGGATAAATTGAATGTGTGGTTCTCTCATGATTCTAAAAAAAAAAATATTAGACAAATAAACAAAATCACATGTGTGTAGATGTACTTGTTTCATTACTGGATGAATCAGCATCCTTGAATGAAGCTCTTGTATGATTCAAAGACAAATACATTTTAACAGACACTTTGCCACCCACTGGTGTAGCAATGTAATCGATAAATCTTCATTTGAAGTATCAAATTACTTTCAAAAGGAGATTTACTCTCTCTCTCTCTATATATATATCGCTACCGTACATATCAGAGTTTATATCTGAACTATAAACATGTATAAGTGCTTCTGTAAATGTAATGATACTGTGTGGTTGAAAAGACTGTGAAGCTGTTTGATTCATATACATGACAGCTGCTCTCTTTAGGTCAGCGGCAGCGAGAATGCAGGTTTAAATGTTTAAAATCACACTGACTGATGTGATCGTTTGCTGCATGGCAGTGGCGGAGCCAGGATGTTTTCATGGGAAACTTTGAATTGAAACAAGGGAACGAATATAGAGCCCTGCAGCTTCTCAGAATTCTCTGCCTGAGTCTGAGCTCTCTCTCTCTCTCTCTCTCTCTCTCTCTCCTCCTCCTCCTCCTCCTCCTCCTCCTCACAAAGCTGCTGTTGCAGTCATTTAAATAGTTCAGTTTTGTTTTTTAGTAGTAAATTGGTCATTATTTTGTTTCCTTTCTTTATTAATTTAATTTAGAAATATGATTGGAACATTTTATTTTTGTTAAATTCAAGTTTTTGTTTTTTTAAATACCAAGCGGCCAGTGCAAGTTTGATCGGTTTATCCTTCTCAAATAACTAAATAAATAAGATTAACGTCATAATATTTTGAGAATAAAGTCAAAATTATGATCATAAAATTGTTACATTGCCTGAAGTTAAAGTTAAAATTACACCTGTATACTCTGCCAAAAAAATATATAATAAGTGTGGCATCCAACCTGTCATTCTTCACATTTAACACGAAAAACAACACAAATATTTTGCATATAAATATTTATGGTTATCAACCAGTGGAATATTACATTAATCTTTAAAAAAAAATAATAATAATTTGAATGCAGCGAGCTCGCCGCGGCTTCATAAGTGGGAAACAGGACGTGAAGGTGGCAGAGAAGCGCTCTCGCTCAGCACAGTGGAGTGCGTCGTTTTGTTAACTTTGTGGTTTATTATTTTGAGTTGTTTGGGATGCAGTAGTAAACGGCCCTCTCACAATATATTGCTTAACAGGTCTATTGTTCACATAATCAGAAAGCACGTATCAGAAGTGGTTAGTTGGTTAGTGCTCTTGTGCCGCGCCAGAGTGCCGACAGTGCAGTTTGTGTGCAAGCACGGAACAGAAGATGCTCTAAAATAACCACCAGCTACAGGTGGAGAAAAGAGAGTCATAGAGACAATCAAGTGTATGCGCTCACCACACACCAGCTACAGGTGGAGAGGAGAGCGAGTCATAGAGCCAATCAAGTGTATGCACTCACCACACACCAGCTACAGGTGGAGAGGAGAGAGAGTCATTGAGCCAATCAAGTGTATGCACTCACCACACACCAGCTACAGGTGAAGAGGAGAGAGAGTCATAGAGACAATCAAGTGGATGTAAAATATATTTTCTGTCCAATTTTCTTTCAATAAAAGTTTGGTTATTTTACTGGCTTGTGTTTTATAAATTCCGTGTCATAAAAATTGAGTTTAAATAAAAGTCTTACACAATTACACACACACACACACACACACACACACACACACACACACACACACACACACACACACACACACACACACACACACACACACACACACACACACACACACACACACACACACACACACACACACACACACACACACGGGTTTAAATTCATGTTGCTGAAAAATGTTAATGTTATGTGTATGGACTCTTGTTTTTGTTCCACATTAGCTTCCTGTCCACTAATTTTTGCCTCTCACAAAAGCATCAAAGCCTTCTAAGAAGACAGCAAAGGCTTGTGTCATGCTTGAGCTTTAGTAAGGATCAAAGTTGGAAGTTAAGTTGCACAATGTTAGTTTTTATTATTATTTTTTTAATACTATTATTTTGATTTATGTCTTAGTTTTAGGTTGTACTATGTTTACATTTATTATTAATTAAATGGACTAAATGGGTTTAGTTTTCAGTTATTAACATATGCTATTTCAGCAATAAAAAAATAAAAAAATCTAAAAAGGAAACAAATGACTTGTTCATTAAGAGAATTGTCTTATTTTCTCTTGTATATTTAGGATTGCTCTTTAAAAAGAAAAAGTAGTTCTTATCCGATGAATCGATGGAGTTTTTGGTAGAATACTCGATTACTAAAATATTCGATAGCTACAGCCCTAAACTGAACTTTGTTTTTGTGTAAATACATGAGTTGGAGCAGTAAAGATAAAGCACTTTCTCTTCTTTTTCCATAATACACAGCATTGCCTACATTCACATATTTGCATGTTTTTATAGCCATCAATTTGCACATTGCTCTGGCATGAACCTGGAATGCAGAGCAAATTGCTTTACCCAACCGGAGCAGCAGGACCCCCACCGTCTCTCAGCAGGACTGGCCGACTAACCTCGCTCCCACACACTGCTACAACAACACACCACAACATCCGCACTTTCGCTGTTTTCCTGACAGCTCTTGAGTGCAAGTGTTCACAAGAGTGCTGCAGGTCTGATAGGTTGTGGACATTGCTTCTGATCACATTCCTGCACCTCCATCACGGGGCACTTGTGTACCTCCCCTCCACCCACCCCCACACACCCAAACACATTCAAACACACCCACACACCCAAACACACCCACACAGCTCTGATGTCATGACGATTGAGCCGTGAGCTCTGATGATGAGAGGTGCTGGAAGTGGAGCACATGCCCTGCAGGGGACGGGTAACCCAGGACTCATGGACCAAGCTGGGAACACAGGTGGAGCACAGGCCCTGCAGGGGACGGGAACCCAGGACTCATGGACTGAGCTGGAAACACAGGTGGAGCACATGCCCTGCAGGGGATGGGGAACCCAGGACTCATGTACCGAGCTGAAAACACAGGTGGAGCACATGCCCTGCAGGGGACGGAGAACCCAGGACTCATGGACCGAGCTGGAAACACAGGTGGAGCACATGCCCTGCAGGGGACGGGGAACCCAGGACTCATGGACCGAGCTGGAAACACAGGTGGAGCACAGGCCCTGCAGTGGACGGGAACCCAGGACTCATGGACCGAGCTGAAAACACAGGTGGAGCACAGGCCCTGCAGGGGACGGGAAACCCAGGACTCATGGACCGAGCTGGGAACACAGGTGGCACACAGGCCCTGCAGGGGATGGGGAACCCAGGACTCATGCACCGAGCTTAAAACACAGGTGGAGCACAGGCCCTGCAGGGGATGGGGAACCCAGGACTCATGGACCGAGCTGAAAACACAGGTGGAGCACAGGCCCTGCAGGGGACGGGAAACCCAGGACTCAAGGTTCAAGGTTCAAGGTTCTTTATTATTCGTCACATACACAATCATACAAGTATAATCAGTAGTGAAATGCAAGTAGAATTGAAGAAAAATACAGCATTTACATGAGGAAAGTGAGGAGAAAAAAAATAACTCCCAGACTATGCTCCTTGGGGAGTACAGTGTGAGAACAGGAAAAACACCTCAGCAACACAAAAGCACATACACGACAAAGCCACAGGGGAAGTGAATCCGGCCCAGCAAGCAGCCATCTGATCCCGCAGCCACTGATCCGGCGCTGGTCAGACCCGCTTGACCAGGCCAGCGGATCGAAGCGAACAGAGGCGAATGGTCGGGGGGGGGGGGGCAATGTCTGTAATGTCTGTAGGGTGGGGGAGGAACGCAAGAGCGTCTAACTGCATTGCACTCCCGGGGTAGATTGCAGCAACAGCCTTGCCAAGGCCACTGTAGGGGAGCCAGAAAAAGATAAGATTGTTTTGTCTTTGGGGCGAGTAAACGTTCCAATTTTTGCAGGGTACTCTCTGTCCGTTTTTGTCCATTTTGGTCTCATTTTAATCAATTTCCCTTTGTAAAGCCATGAACTTCTCCTTGGTAGAATCCATATTGCGATTATAGTCTCAGTCTCAATGCTGACTGCTCTTCCCACAGCTTCAATCATACGGGCAGCCTTGTGGGGCTTTGGACAGCTGTTCCCGTTTTCTGAATTCTTCGATAACCCAGGGTAAAACCTAATCCAATCAGCAAAATACCTGTTATCATGGTTCCGAAAAGGTAGATATCAATGTCCTCCACGGAAAGAGCCGCAAGACACACGATTCGCCACCTCTCCCACGCGCCATCGTATAGCCGGCTGCGAACGTTCCGTCGGGGCAGTCAGGTTCCCCGAAACCCAAGTTTCGATAGTGTCAATTGCATTAAGAGACCAGTTAATCCATAATATTTTAGTTTTGAGAGCAGTGCAGAGAGAGTCTCTCACGAGACAAGGGAGCAAAGCAGGGAAGATAAGGGTGAGGACGAGGAGAGAAAGCGACCACCTCCGTTGAGAGCCAAAGAGAAAGGGACTCATGGACCGAGCTGGGAACACAGGTGGCGCACAGGCCCTGCAGGGGATGGGGAACCCAGGACTCATGCACCGAGCTTAAAACACAGGTGGAGCACATGCCCTGCAGGGGATGGGGAACCCAGGACTCATGGACCGAGCTGAAACACAGGTGGAGCCCAGGCCCTGCAGGGGACGGGAACCCAGGACTCATGGACCGAGCTGAAAACACAGGTGGAGCCCAGGCCCTGCAGGGGACGGGAACCCAGGACTCATGGACCGAGCTGGAAACACAGGTGGAGCACAGGCTCTGCAGTGGACGGGAAACCCAGGACTCATGGACCGAGCTGGGAACACAGGTGGAGCACAGGCCTTGCAGGGGACGGGAAACCCAGGACTCATGGCCTGAGCTGAAAACACAGGTGGAGCACAGGCCCTGCAGGGTACGGGGAACCCAGGACTCATGGACCGAGCTGAAAACACAGGTGGAGCACAGGCCCTGCAGGGGACGGGAAACCCAGGACTCATGGACCGAGCTGAAAACACAGGTGGAGCACAGGCCCTGCAGGGTACGGGGAACCCAGGACTCATGGACCGAGCTGAAAACACAGGTGGAACACAGGCCCTGCAGGGGACGGGAAACCCAGGACTCATGGACCGAGCTGGGAACACAGGTGGCACACAGGCCCTGCAGGGGATGGGGAACCCAGGACTCATGGACCGAGCTGAAAACACAGGTGGAGCACAGGCCCTGCAGGGGACGGGAAACCCAGGACTCATGAACCGAGCTGGGAACACAGGCGGCAGACAGACCCTGCAGGGTACGGGGAACCCAGGACTCATGGACCGAGCTGAAAACACAGGTGGAGCACAGGCCCTGCAGGGGACGGGAAACCCAGGACTCATGAACCGAGCTGGGAACACAGGCGGCACACAGACCCTGCAGGGTACGGGGAACCCAGGACTCATGCACCGAGCTGAAAACACAGGTGGAGCACAGGCCCTGCAGGGGACGGGAAACCCAGGACTCATGGACCGAGCTGAAAACACAGGTGGAGCACAGGCCTTGCAGGGGACAGGAAACCCAGGACTCATGGACCGAGCTGGGAACACAGGTGGCACACAGGCCCTGCAGGGTATGGGGAACCCAGGACTCATGCACCGAGCTGAAAACACAGGTGGAGCACGTACACAAACACACCGGACATGCTGTAAAAGCAGCCATGCCTATAGAAGACAATTAAAAAAACTATTATTAATAATCTAATAAAATGTGATATGAATATCACCACATTTCTGCCACAATACCATGGAAACAATCTAGAGTTACCCGAGTAATTACATGGTCAATTCTCCTGTTTTCTCTTTTAGTTTGAGAATATCGGCATTGTTTGTCTGGCATTAAAATAATTTAAAATCACCAAAACACTGGTGGTCTGTGTTGGAGAACTCTGGATCACAGTGCTGTTTAATAATGGGCACATGATCGAGAGCGAACAGCAGTAAGTAGTACGCACATTTGCTCTGAGATCGCGCCATGCTGTCTTTAAGCCAAGCTAGTAATTGGTCGGCGCAATGCAGTTCAAATGATCATTGCGGTTTGTAATTTAACATTTCTCATAAGCAAATGGCAGCACTTATCACTTAGTCGAACTGGTAGCAGCACCAGCATGACCTCTAATAAAATATAGTCATGAGACTATATTCATGAGACATTCAGTTCACAAATAGCATCAGCTTCATTTGAAACAGATATTTTAAGAAATATCCAGACATGCTTGGTGCAACCAAAGCTCACAGAGAGAAACTGACTTGATTTTTTTTGTCATATCAGCTAATGGTATTGCTCAACTGAGAGAAACTTCTCAAACTTCAGAATCAAAAGTTGATCAAAATCAAATCACATATTTAGACTAAATCCCATTCCGATCCATAACTGAAGCTCCGTGTGCACTGATCACATGATGACCTACATACTCCTGCACGCTGGTTTCACACGAACACCAGCTCTTACACAAAACATGTTAAACATTCACCCCATCCTCAGAATGAACTCTCTGGGTCAGTTTTAACTCAGATAAAGAGTAACTTTACAGTCAACATCCTTGTTAATAAATGATGTCAACGGTGCTGACAAAGCACAGGTTTCTTGAAAAGATAATAATGACATATGAATAAAGTCTATATTTAACTCTCCTGCATACTCCAGAGCTCGTTCACACCGCTGGAGTGATTAAATGCTTTCTAGGTCACACAGAGTCAAAACATTATTTCATGTCTCATGACATTCTGTTCATTTTTAGGATTTCAGGGAAAAGCATTCAGTAACAAAAAAAGAGACCCGTCTATAAAGTTGGTGTAATTTCTACATTTATTTTAGGATAGACTAGACCAATAACAAAGTAAACAATAAACAAATGACTTGTTTGTGTAATAAATAGAGATCGACCGATATATCGATTTACCAATATTTTTCCCAATATTTAAGCATTTCACCATAATCGGATATCGTTTTTGTAAAAGTAAAAATGTTTAATTATAATTTTTGTCACATACACAATTATACAGAGTATAACCAGCAGTGAAATGTGTTCTCTCTGTATTTAACCCATCCAAGCACACACACACCTGGAGCAGTGGACACACACACACACACACACACACACACACACACACACCTGGAGCAGTGGACACTGTTCACTCAGGAGAAGGACGACCACCACATGTAACTTTATACAAGATTCACTCGTTTGAAACACACTAAATTATATTAACATTTACTATAGAACCATTATTTCGCCAATAAACATCTCTATCGAAATTAATTATTTATTATCTCCGCAAGCGATCGCAGTTTGAGTATAGTTCTGTGTAAATAAACCGCGCTGTCAGCAGTTTTCATAATTTAGAATGACAAAAACATTTTAATAATTCTGATAAAACATGCCAGTTAAGAAATGCAATAAAATACGATGTTTTGTTTGTTATAGCTTATTTCAATATTCCAGAGAATATTATTCAGTGAATTAATATTATCCAGTGAATTATTCGTCACTCTTTAGTCTATTAAACAGATTATAAACCTAAAACTGTAGTTTAAAATGAAGTTGATATGAATTCTGTCCTTTATTTTCTCCATTTGAATACATTATTTTGCTTATTGTTAATATCAGTGTTGCTGATGATGCTTTGTATAAATAAAATATTTTTATTGTTGTAATTTGAAGATTACATTTTACATGAGAATGTTAATTTTCAACAGTTGTTTTTTGTTTAGATGACTGAAAGGAGGAAAACCTAAGCGAAGAATGGACTAAACACAGTTATTTATTTACTTTATAACAGTAAATAAATATCGGTTCTGCATATCGGTTATCGGGTTATAAAAAAAAATCTATATCGATCGATCACAAGTAATAAAAAAAACCATATATATACATATATATGACAATTAAAAAGGAAAAATTACTTGGGTCTTTTCAGGAGGATGTTACATCAGAAAACTAGACTGATGTTTTTTCTTTCAATTTCTTTGTACATCACACTAGTGAGAAACTATTTTGAGCAAAAAAAAAAAAAAAGAGTTTCTGTGAGACCCAATGGCAAATAGTCTGCCATCCATGTTACATCCGGTTTGTCTTTGTTTTCCTCAGTGGGACAAACCAATGTGCCACAGTTCAATTTCAGATTTGAAATAAAGTTAAAGTTCACCTAAACCCATGCTGTCACAACAACAGACCAGCATGCAACAAAGAGGTCACTGGTTCAATAACAGCACAGCAGACAGAGACCAGTAGCAGATGTTCTTCCTAGGGGTCGACCGATATGTTTTTTCAGGGCCGATACCGATTATTACAGATCAAGTAGACCGATAACCGATATTTTGAACCAATATGCGTGTCTGGTGTAAAAATGAAAATGAATGCCAAAATTAATAACAAGAAAAAAAAATAAGTTATTTAAATGCTTTTAAACATGTCTTTAATTCTGAAAACTGTTAATAACAACAACATTAAATAAAACAG